>LQRL01065997.1:0-10337 GCA_001703475.1 Hydroides elegans | reverse complement strand
TTTCCAGACGTGATGATATTAATTAGTACTTTTATCAATAATAAATATCAAAATGATAAAGAACACACTTTTTTACTTTACAAATTAACTGTTATAGATACTATTATTTATGATACGATAAATTAATGATATATGCATATGCGTTACGTATAGAGAATGTTTATTACATGATATGTTATAGAGTTCTTCGATAAATACAACTTTTGGATGTTACATCATCCAGCAAAATGTTAATGTGACGTCCTGTTTTCGACGTCCTGTGAAAGGGTGAGAGTTTGAATGAAAATGATGTGGTGTTCAGTGTCTTATCTACATAATAATTAAAAAAAATAATAATAACTAAAAAAGGTTTCCAGACGTTCACTATCGCCACGTACGTAGAAAGAACAATGCACCGACGTCGCTTCTCTTTTGGGCGTAAAGAGGCCGTTTATTCGACGACGTCGGGACGTTAAAGGGTGTTAGGAAAACGTTGATATTGGAATGGCATTTTATCATCCGGCAACTTATTATATGGAAAGTATTTTCGTCAATGTGATTATTGTAACTTTGCGTTGTTCATATAATTTGTACATACAAATCAAATGTTCAAAGCGTATAACATATATTTTTAAATTTGTTTCACTTATAAGTGCATTTAGTGTTTCAAGGGCGCAAAATATTATAAGAAGTCTATGAATTTCGAATAATAAAACTTTTTTATATATTTTTGTTTGCATCTTTTATACGGCGTTTATTCTACATGAATGTCAGCTTAGACTGTATTTTGTATAGAAAGTAATTACATTTAATTCGGTATCATAATCTCTTTTAATCAAATATGATTCAGTTCAAACACCCGCTCTTCTTCTTAAAACAGCATTTGTAACAAATTCTTGAATTTAATGTTTGAACAACAACATATATAGAAGGCAAGCTCAAAAGTAAATCGATGTCGATTCCCAGATATGAAACCTTTTTAATTAACATGTATTAATAAGATGATGTACATTTTACACAGAATGTCGATAAAAAATGCCTCAAGGATGAAACGACTTTTTTTGTCTGAAAGGTCTGCCTGCATCGTGTCTATAAATTGTAAAATGAATATTACGTGAATACGATGGCCGAGTGGTGCACCACTGTTCAGCGGCTACTGCATAAAACATTTGTTTTTAATCATGGTCAATATTGCTTACTTTTATTTGCATACATACAGTCGCTTTTTGTTTATTCAAGACAAAAATACTGTTCTTTCTTATTGTATTGAATATTTAAAGCTGATCATCTATGTCGGGTAAGTGAAATCAGAAAATATTTTAAGTGATAATGTAAAATAACGTCGATTGTTGTTACTTAGTAATTCTTAATTTCCACGTTGAACTGTACTCGGGTTTGCTCGTCTTTAAGTTTGTTCAAATCATGTTGTTCTCTGATCGCATGTTTTTGTGGCATTTTCACTTTTATTTGTATCTTGCAAGTGACACGGACGTGGTCAGACACTATGTCCGCCCCTGGATAGGTTTTGACTTGCTTTACTGCGTTCTTGAACCTATTTCTTACTAGAATATAATCTATTTTGTTTCGGAACATGTCTCCAGGGCTCTTCCATGTGTAGGTCCTTCTTGTACTTTGTTGAAATAATGTATTGGAGAACACTAGTCGATTCTCCAAGCCGAATTGTTAAAGACGCTGTCCTCTTTCGTTTGGATCACCTAGCCCAAAACTTCCAATTACACCTAGAACTGGGTCGCTTCCCATTTTCGCGTTCCAGTCGCCCATGATAATCAGCACTTCATCTGACTTGACGATTTTTATAGCTTTGTTCGATTTCTTCATAGAATGCTTCGACTTCTTCATCTCCGTGGTCTTGGGTCGGAGCATATATTTGAATAATTGATATGTTGAATGGATTGCCTTCTAGTTTTATAAGAATTCTCCTATCCGAAATCTAGCGTTCCAGTTCAACGTGGAAATTAAGAATTAATATGACGCTCTAGAAACCGAAGAAACAGAACAGCAGCCGGAGGCAAAAATAGAAAAGGAATGTCAACATCTCGAATGTAGCATACTATCTGCACCCATAAAATGCCCCCCTAAGAAAAAAATAGCAGAAAAGAGTGGATGACAGAGGAAAATCTAGAAAAAATGGCGGAAAGAAAAGCACACAAAAATGAAAAAGAGAAATACCAACTACTGGACCGTGAAATTCAAAAGATGTGCGACAACGCAAAAGAAGAATGGATCAGCAAAATTTGTGCCCAAATGGAAGAGCTTGAAGCACAGCATAAAACAAGACAAATGTATGAAAAAGTCAAAGAAGTCACTTGGACAAACAGACAAACAGGAGAAGAGTAGGAAACAGCTGCATTACAAATAAAGATGGACGGGTATTATTCGATCAGCAAGAAATCCAAGATAAATGTAAAGAGTGTATAGAAGAGCTTTTCAAGGATAAGAGAGGAGAAATTCCGCAAATGGATAATACAAAAGGTCCTATAATCATTATGGAGGAAGTCAGAAAAGCCATAAACTCCCTTAGACCTGGAAAGGCTCCTGGGGACGATGCCATTTCGACGGAAATGCTTCAAGCATTAGACGAGATCGGATAAGAAAAAATCACCGAGCTGTGTAACAAAATCTACGACACGGGTTATATGCCAGATGACATGAAAAATCTATATTTATCCCTTTACATAAGAAGCCAAAAGCGGTCAACTGCACCAACATCAGAACCATCAGTCTCATGAGTCATGTGACCAAAATACTGCTAAAGATAATCCTGTATCGAAACAGTGCAGCGATAGACCGAGGCGAAAATCAGAGTGGATTTAGAAAATGAAAGGGCATCCGCGAAGGCATATTCAATCTAAGAAATATAAGTGAAAAGTATCTGGAAAAGCAGAAAGATCTATACATATGTTTCATTTGTTTCACTATGAGAAGGCTTTTGACAGAGTAAACCACGAGAGAAGCTAATAGAAAAACTCTATTGGCGGGAAAGATGTACGAATAATAGCCAGGCTATACTGGGAGCAGGCAGCAGTTGTACGCACCGAGCAGGGAAACTCTGAAGGAATCCAAATAAGAAGAGGAATAAGACAGGGATGTGTACTATCGCTGTATCTCTTCAATCTCTTACTGGGCTCATTTTTAGTGTGATTGAAAATAAAGATGAGGGAGTTTCGGTCGGTGGTAGAAGAATTAGCAACTTGAGGTATGCGGACGACACAACAATTACCGCAGAAAATGAAGACAAATTACAAACACTAGATGAAAGAGTAAATGAAGAAGGTAAACACTTTGGTATGACAATGAACTTCAAAAAGACAAAAACAATGGTAAAAAGCAAAAGGAAATACCCAATGTAAAGATCGAATTGGATGGGCAAGAGGTTGAGGAGGTCAGCAAATTTATTTATCTAGGCGAATTAATAACAGAAAATGGCAAATGCGAAGAAGAAATTCGCAGTAGAATTGAAACTGCAAGGAAATCCTTCACCAAAATGCGGACGGTACCGACAAACCCCAAACTCTCAAAAACATCTAGAATACGGTTCATTAAGTGATATGTCTGGTCAACACTGCTGTATTAAGACATGAACCATCAGCAAACTATCGCAGCAGCGCCTAGAAGCCTTCGAAATGTGGACATTGGGGCGAATGTTAAGAATAAGCTGGACAAGACGTGTCACAGACGAAGAGGTGTTACGATTTGCAGGAACGAGCAGGTCATCGCTCGAGACAGTTCGCATTAGAAAGCTATCGTTTTTCGTTTTTGAGGCACGATTCTCTACAGCGCGACCTGATCGAGGGCATGGTGGAGGGCAAACGAGGGAGAGGCAGACCAAGATTGCAGTGGAGTGACAACATCACCCAATGGACTGTTCTCAACATCGTGGACGTCAAGAGAGCCGCTCAAGACAGGAGAAGATGGAGATCCATGGCAGGCAACGTCAGTCAACAGGCCACGGAGTAAGGTAAGGAGTTGTAACTTGTAACCCAGTAAATTCTGTTCGATGTCTTAAAAAACGATTTTATTACTTTAAATGTGTTTTTTTTCTGTTTCTGCTTCGTTGTTGGTGGTTTGATTACTATAACTAATATTTCGAAATAGGCTAGATACACACATGCGTGCTATTAAGTTTTTAAAGTAGAGCTTATCTTTTATCACCCATTTCATACAATTAAAGATTGTATCAAAATTATGTTTACGCAAACTACTTAATGATTACTTTATTTATTGTAAAATTGGCTAAAACAACGTATTTGTGTAAGAATAATATACATCTCGCATAAATCTAAAAAAATAAAAGGGATAAAACTAAATAATCACCATGTGGTAATTACCAACGCTCAACCGGAAGTGGAGTTTAGCAATTATAGTATTGGAAATGTAGGTTGTATAAAGTAGGGTCAAACAGTAGAAAAAGGCGCTGTTATAGAATTATATTTATTCATATGTGTGTGAAATTAAAAAAAAATAAAGTTATGTGACAAGTTAGAAATTAAAATTAAGGATACAAAGGAATACAATATTATCATTAAAAAAAACCAAACTACGCTACTAAATGACATTGACCTCAATAGTTAACTTCAAAAAGGACCACTTATTTAATAAGTAGTCTCCCCTGTTGCATCTCCCCCCTCCTCGGCTAAAGGTCATTGGCATCAATGACTACCACCAAAACGGTACTGACTTTATTAATTGTCTCTTTAGCATCGGCGCTCCCCTCCATGCCATCCTTTTATCGTCCCATCCCCTCTTCCATCTCCCCGACGTCCACCATGGGTCAATTATAAATGATCTCCTCCATAAACACCATCATCCCGCGTCTCATTCCACCAAACATAATCTAAATTAAATATAACCGTAAAATGTTATTTTTTTTTAATCCACCATCAACCTCCTGTATAACCTCTTCCTTTCTTACCTCCAGAGCATCTCGCCTCTCCGACCTTCATCAATGGACATCATATGAAGGTCAGATTAATAATGAGTCACTCACTCAATAAGTTATTTACCTCCACCATAATTTCATGCTCCAACCCACGCATATCTTCTCCCGTCCTCCTCTGTATCTTCCCCAACCTCCACAATAGGTTATTGACCTCAATGATCACCTCAAAATAAAGCAATCACTTTAGTGATAACCTCTAAAACCTCCTTTGTAACCTCTAAAACATATCGATTCATTTCTCGACTTATTGCGAATCTGTTTGAAGGTCATAAGTAATCACCTCCACATACCCAATCTTCCATAACCTCAATAAGTTCCGCTTCCCCCTCAACGACCTCCGTCCGCGCCTCCACCAAAGACTACAAACAATAGTCATTTAATTATTACATTTAATTATTACATACATAAGCGAAAAGCTGTTTCATTAGTAGCCTACTTCTTTATAACATCATCCACATATGACTAACCTTAGCGATAACTATCATAATGGTCATGCGCTAAATTAGTAACCACCTCCATAAACTCGTTCTCCATAAGCTACATAACCACCCAGACCTCCTTCATATCATCCATCCTATCCTACACAAAATAGTGATTTAGCTATTACATTCAATCATTAAATAATATTTTTTTATAGTAAGCTTCTCCAAACCTCCGCCTCGACAACGGCCGCGTCTCCCTCCGTCATGCTCTCCTCTCAAGATTCCAGCCTAGCCTACACAGACTAGTCATTTAATTTAACATCTAATTATTACAACCCAAACCGGGTTACTGTTTTATCAATAAGCTGCCCCATTACCTCCTTCTCCACAATCCTCGCGTCTCCCTCCGTCATGCCCTCCTCTATGCCCTTCCCAACCTCAGCATAGGTCATTGACCTCAATAATTACCTCAACATATAGTCATTTACTTCATTGATAGCCTCTATAACCTCCTTTGTACCTCTATAACATATCTTCCAACTTCTCGCCTTTTTGGGAACCTGCTAAAAGATCAATAGTAACCACCACCATAAGCTTCTCCTACATAACCTGCACGTTCCCCTTTACGCCCTCCTCTCGAGATTCCACCCTAGCCTACACAAATTTGTCATTTAATTTAACATTTAATTATTACATCCAATTACATTACGGGTTACTGTTTTATCTATAAGGTGCCCCATTACCTTCTCCTCCACAACCCCCGAGTCTCCCCCATCATGTCCTCCTCTATGTCCTCATTGACCTTAACAATAAGTCATATACCTTAATGGTCACCTAAAAATATAGCTATTTACTTTATCGATAGCATCTATAACCTATTCTATATCCTCTATAACGTATCGTCCAGTTTCACGACTTTCACGATTCGTCTTAAAGTTCATTAGTAACCACCTCCATAACCTCCTTCTCCGTAGCCTCCATAACCTCCTTCCCCGTAGCCTCCATAGCCTCCACGTCCCCCTCCTCGTCCCCCTCCACGTCCACCTCTGCTTCCGCCCTGACCTCCATCACTGCCGCCTTCAGAGCCCTCATCTTATATGTAAAGAAACATTAAAATTGTTGTTAAATCAAATGCAATTAAATGAGTCCAAGCCAGATTGAACTATATATGAAAGTTCATGCATAACGATATGGTAACTTATTTATTCTAATAAGTTTTTCGTCCACCATGGATAAACTTTTTAATGATATCTTTCATAAACACCATTACGCCGAGAACCATTTCACCTCAATCAAGCGTTATTTAAATTAATTATAAGACCCAAAAGGTTTTTTTTCGAATCTATCATTAACCTCCTCAATTTTACCCTCGAGAGCATTCTTTCTCTCTGATCTTCATCAATGAGCATTACATGACTCATCACATCTACAATGGGTGATCAACTTCTCGACTTATTGCGATTCTTCTTAAAGATCATTAGCAGCCACCTCCATACCGTCGACCTCCATAACCTCCACGTCCCTTATTCACGCCTTCCTCTCGCGATTCCTTCCTAGCCTACACAAACTAAACATTTAATTTAACATTTAATTATTGCATCCAAAAACGGGTTATTGTGTTATCAATAAGCTGCCCCATTACCTCCTCCTCCAAAATCCCGGCGTCTCCCTCCGTCATGCCCTCCTCTATGCCCTCCCCGACCACCACAATAGGTCATTGACCTCAATAATTACCTCAAAATATAGTCATTCACTTCATTGATAGCCTCGATAACCTCTATAACATATCTCTAACATACCTCTATAACATACCTCTATAACATACCTCTATAACGTATCTTCCAACTTCTCGATTTCTGGGAATCTCTAAAAAGGTCAATAGTAACCACCGCTAGAACCTCCTCCTCCATGACCTCCACGTCTCCTTTACGCCCCCTCTTTACATTTAATTATTACACCCAAAAACTGTTTAATTAGTTAGCTCCCCATATCCTCTTCCTCCACAACCCCCGAGTTTCCCTCCGTCATAACCTCCTCGTCTAACACAATAAGTCATGGACCTTAATGAACACCTCAATATAAATCAATTCACCTCCAAAAGCTCCTTCTCCGAAGACTCTATAGCCTGAACATCCCCGTCCTTGTCCATCTCTGCTTCCGCCCCTACCTCCATTACTGCCGCCTACAGAGCCATCATCTTATATGTAGAGAAACATTTACATGTTATTAAAAATCAAATGCAATTAAATGAGTCCAACCCAGAATTGAACTATACATGGAACTTCAACAATAGGGTAACTTCCTTATTCTATCCCATCTAAGTTTTTGTTGTTTTTTGTGCATTGGTTTCCAGTGGATTTAAACCCATGTAAATACAATGTATACTGCTTTAACAACTAGATTTAACAGCTTATAATTCAAGCAAAACAAGGGTGTTTTTATAACATTTGTTAAAAGATTAAGTCTATCTCCAGAGAGAGGGAGAAAAGATCCGGCATACGCCAAGCATAATCCACCTTTTTACGACGTTTCTGGGCTTAGCATTAAGAGGTTAACTTGAATTTAAAATGAGAGATAATGTTTTGACATAATTGATATAGATCGACACATATAGGGTCCATGTCTCCGTTTTGTACCATGCCAATGAATATTCTCTGCAATAGCAAGCCTTTGTTAATGTCTAATGGAAGCGGATTTGTACGTAAAATCAAGCCGCATGTAATTTGGGCACCCCTCTCAGTGTATATATGCTCGTGTAATTTGGCGAGTCATTAGATTCTTTCGAACAACCTAGAAAAGCAGAGGTTAAGAAGTTCAAGAAAAGAAGACCAAGGCACAATGACACGAGCAGGCAGCTGCGATGAAGAGCTTGGAGATGTCCCACACCATCACAGCAGTTGACGCAAACAACGACACTGAAGCAATGATGAACTTAAATAATTCCACAACAAATGATACAGAGCAAGACAAGGGCTGTTGCTGCTTGTCTTTTTAAACTACAACCTAAAACCATGCACCCTTTTAGGGTTAATCAAACCAATATATCTACAAACGTTGCTTACTTTGGAAAATGAAACAATCAGATTGTTTTCGATATCGATGACCATTTGAACTGTCATATAGGTTTTCCTATACTTATATAGATGACCATCTGGCGCAGACATCGCTAAGTGCAAGACCAAAAGGCGCTGAACTGTCAAAAAAATAAACTACTCAAGGGTTTTATACAAGACTCATACCTGGCTTTGTTTTCGTTAGTTTAATCTGGCTTGTGTAGTGGTCTAAGTCTAAGTATCTGTCATCTAAAACAGCAATGTTTAAACATGTTGTAATGAATTCCTTAGAAAAAATGTATTTTTACTATTCGCAAAACAAATTATGAATTTTGAATAGGGAAATATCCCTGTTCTCCATCAAATGCGTGTACAAAGTATAAAAACTTTACATCATTTCAACAAGTCGGTGTTTTGATATCGACCGCCGCTTATGCAATATTTTATTCGAGTGACCGGTATAAGTCGATCACATTCACATCCCATATCATTAAAAATGGTACACAATCCTGTGATGATCTACATGAGGTGAAAATCGGGCGGCCCTTATTTATGATACCAAATTACTTTTGCGCTCGCTCCATCCTTTCGAATCTGATATATTGAGTGACGCGTCTCTTCAAAACTTCTAGATATTAGTAGATTTTAAGTGTTCTGATCAAAGTGCTAAGGTTTTAGTTTATTTTGGTTGAAAAATAACAGCGTTGCCCATTAGTATCCGTGGAAAAATAATTTAACTGTATGCAAGACCATTTTATATTAATACCCCCTTCCAAATTGACTTGATTGAGGTCTGATGTGTACAATTTAGGACACTGCGCTTCTTAATACATGTGATATAAAACGGCGTCGAACTCCTTAAAATCTACTTCTCTAGATACTCGGGCATTTTTTCGAAAAACGTGTTTTGGTGTCTGATGGTATTCGATACTTTAGACCCCTATAAAAATTGCTTCCACATTAAAGAGTTGAATTTCTATAATGCCTAGTTAGAATTGAGGTACCCCTAAAATATTTTACAAAAAATACCCTATTTGACCGCCGCATTTTTTGTGATAGTCAAATGAAATCCGGTGTCGGACGGAATCGATAGAAACGACTTTTGCTACCTGTGCTCGCTTAAGTGTTTATTCCATCGAATCATCTTCAATTATTATCGATCATGTTTAATGCATGGATGATAAGACTTCAAATTACTTAGAAATAACGGTTGGTACGTTGGTGTCGGACGGAAGAATTTTCGGTGTCGGACGGAACAAAAATGTTCATGAAAATTGTCCCGGAATTGAAAAGTTATATCATTACATAATACCCCCAAAGTATCCTAATCTAAAATCGTATTAATTATTTTTTTCAAGATCACATCTTTGAAAAAAATATCAAAAATATTCAGTTTTGTCCGACACTTTTATAAGCTCTAATGCAAGGCTAGACGATGATGACTCATATATTCGTTGTTTATGGCATTAAATGCCTAAAACCATATTCGGCCCGGGGCCGCAGGCCCCGTGCCTTTATACAACTCACATGCCCAATCCTATTACTGCTAAAATTTACTTCCGGTTGAGCGTGGGTAATTACCACGTGGTGATTATTTAGTTTTTCGCAATTAATTTCACGCATATGTTTTTATCAAATATATGTAAGATGTGAAGATATTTAAAGCATCATTTTATATTTTTTATCATAATGCGTTGTGTTATCCAATTTCTCAAGCCATACAGAAATCATTAAATAGTATGCGTACATATAATTTTGATACAATTTTTAATCATTTGAAATGGGCGATAAAAGATAAGCTCCACTTCGAAATCTTAATAACCGTCATGTGGGTATCTAACCTATTTCTAAACATTAGTTATAGTAATCAAACCACCAACAACGAAACAAAAACCGGGGAAAAATGCATAGCAAGTGATAAAA
>LQRL01065968.1:36095-67125 GCA_001703475.1 Hydroides elegans | reverse complement strand
AGAGAATGTGACGCAATTGGTCATGAGAGGTGTTAACCGACGAGTCGCAATGCAACATCTTTCGCGCACGCGGTTTTTATCGCGTTTACCGGGGCACCGAACAACGATCTTCGCGATCATGTGTTCGGCAAGTGGATCGAAAAAGCGGCAGTTTGGTTATGATCAAGGATGCAATATTATATGGCTGGCGATCTAAACTCGTGTTTATCGAAGGGAAGTTGCTGCCAATAGCTTCAACAATACCATATTCAACACCCAAGTTGCGACGTATATGTTGCGTTACCTTCATACGTGAAAAAAAACAGGCCCTCTCGTCGCGAATGTTTGTGTACGCAACTTTATTGATACCAATATTGAGAAGCTACCCTTGTCAGCTTTTTTACGGTCAATACCCCGATAGAGCACTCTTGGGACCATGTAGACCGTCGCACATGATCCGGACGACATGCCCCAAAAAACTGGACTGGTTCTTATCGAAGAGTGGCATCCTTACCATAGGCAATCATCAACCGATCGGTTTATATGGTGCCACGACGTATTCACGAAATAGTGGCTGTAGGTGGTCGACACACTCGATATTAACCATGTGAAATGTTTCTGTCTGGTTTTAGCACGGAATTTTTTATACCAATAAAAGTTAAAGTAGTGCTACGTTATTGATTTATTTCTAATTGGCTTGTAAAATTACAAGGCTATTAATAATGCTTTAAATTATATAATTCTGTAATTTCATGGGGATCCATTCATTAGAACTAGAGATATGACCCTCTAAAGTCATATTATACTTTCTTGTTTGGGACAGTATATAATGGTTAATATATAGAATCATATATATCACCATTATATGATTATAATTATAGGGTCTTAATATGGATTCTTCATAGGATCTACCCTAAAACCACTACAAAAGAGGGTAATTTATGGCACAAAAACATGCCTGAATCCTGAAGAGTAACTTTTGCCTTATATAATATGCATTTCTTTGAAAAAATATCAAATGGGCATTTCTTTGCAGTTAATGAATTAGTAGGTATATTTGTTATCTATCATTCTAAATTATATTTAACAAGGTGTATCATCTTTTGCAGGAACTATGGTTGTACCGGAGTTTTCAACCATTTCCAACGGAAGTCAAAATACACCAAGAAGTAAGTTATGACTTTTGTTCCAATTTAATTAGGAACCATATATATAGGTACATATATAGTTGATATAGATAAAGGTCAAGGTGTTTTAATTATAAATAGGTTAGTTTTAATGCATTGGATAAAATGGAGGGATGGGTATTTATTTTTTGATACAAACTATAGAATTCTATGAGATTTAACGTGGGACGTACACTCACTCTAAATCCGCGCATGCTAAGGGACTGACCGTGTTTCATCGATCGTGTTTCACCATTCATCTATTGCTTTCGAGTCATAATTCTTTTTTTTTTTTTAGTTTTCAGCTTTGCTTATAACAGCCCTGTCTGCTTGAACCTATTTCAATGTAAATATGGAAACCATTATTGTGGGAAAACTGACAGGATAAACGATAGAAATAAACAGCTCAAAATTGATAACGTTAATCGACGTCGAGGTTTCCGTCAAACGGCTTTTAATTTTGTGATTTTATAGTACAATTATTACTGTATAGCCTCTACGTGCTTGCATAACAGGTTCAAATATTAATGATATAAAAAACTCCATAAAATGACATCGCTACAAATAAGCAAATCTATTTTTATATACCGAACAAAAAGACATAAGAGGGAGATTAACTTATATTGCCTTACTAATGAAGTGTTTGTGCTACCCCATATCAGAGTTAAAATGAGCAAAAATTGCATTCATTTTGTTATGATTTAAAGTAAATTGATATCAACAATGGATTTCGTTTGTGCAATCGTTGTTTTATTGCCTTTAAAATAGAATAATGATACAGCGGTAATTGGTACTGATTAAATTAAAATCCCGACACAAACGTCTGTAACCGATAAGCTCTTGGTACCGAGTCCATAAAATCAACATTTGCCTACACCTGTCCTAATATTAAAAGTATAAAAAAATGTGGTTTTATATATAGTTGTTTTAATTTTCATGTCATGTATTTGCCATCTAGCATTCAATTTATATTTTTGTCATGAGTAGATTTATAGTAACTACTGTAGAAGCATCAATTTTACTATAGATTATCAGGTGTATTTAAGACTTGTTATACGTGTATTGAAGACTGACCTGCCCTTTTTTCTGCCATCAGAGCAGCTCTACAGGTCATGCATAAAGAACCATGCCAAACGCATCAAGGCTTAACACAAAAGCACATAAACGATAAAGACATAAATGATAAGCTCATAAACCATACATTTTAGAAGCTACACGCCACTTTTCTATCTCAAGGCAAATCATAACAAACACTTTCTTGTTGTTTTAGCCATGGCCCCTAACGGCTTCCACAACCAGGCCCTTGACGATTCCGACGAAGAATACCAAACAATCCCGGAACATCGTGACATGCGCAAACCCAGCGCCATGACAACCGTTCAAAACACAGCCGAACAGGAACGCATCCGGCGCCTCGAAAATAGCGAGGAAGAAAAGGCGCGCCAACGGGAGCGAAGGGAGCGCATGAAAAAGCGCGCGCAATCGGCGGCGAAGACCACGGGTAAAGTCGTGACGTCATCGTACACGTGCGGGGTATGCGTGTCGGTTGCGGGTGCGATTACGATGATTTGCGGGATTATTATGATTACGATTGGGAACAATGAGAAACAAGTGCGGGATGATCCGGCGGGAAAGAACTTTATGTTAATCGGCGGTAGTTTATTCTTCCTCTTTGGGTTAGCGATGTTGTCAGCGGCTGTTATTTATACGTTAGTGCACTACATACGTAAGCGCAACAAGGAGAAGAATGATCCGTTCAAAATCAAAGCGACCGAAAAGGAAGCCAGAGAACAGGAAAAGGCGCAAGCGGAAGGTAGAGCTGTAACACCAATTAAAAAAGTCGGTGGAGCGCCTCCCCCTGTTTTACCGATCTGCGCACCGGAACACGAGCATGCTTCCGTCACGGAACAGCGCATGAAAGAAACGCGACGTCAATCTCTATTCGTGACGTCATCACAATCATCCAATGATATCGAAGCAATGGGCGGGGAATCCAAAAAACCTGCGCCCATGAAGAAATCACAATCTGCGTTTAATTTCGGCGGCATTTTGGGCGGAGGTAAGAAAAAGAAGGGTCGATCATCCTCCCTACAACCCCTCGCGGATGATTCCTTCGCAGCGTCAACCACGAAAACATCGCCACTTCCGCCGATTAAAACGTCCCGTTCGGCGCTCAATCTCGAAGCGCAGAATTCACCGCGAATGCAGCAACATCAAGAAAAAACCAACATGTCACGTGCTATGAACGATGGTAAGAAGTTTAAGCGAAGCCAAAGTGCGGCGCAGCTGGAATTCGGAGGCAGCGGTGACATGTTCGGGATGAAGGGAATGAAGAGTGGGGGATTGGGACAGTTACCACCTCTATCGGAAACGCCCAGTAATAGAACAACGGTACATACGATCAGCGAAGTGACGGATTTTGATGACTCGGAAATTTAACATACCATGTTACAGATTTCTATTACTCGAAGATATGATTGATAATTTTTTTTCCTGACGTTGTAGCGAAAATGTGACAGAAAATATGACGAAACTGAAAGTGGACTGATTGGATTTGTCCGAGATTGGAAACTATGATACCTTAATTGGGTCGATCCAAAGTTCAAATGCGTATGGTGAGTGTATATTGAAAACTATTGAACAATGGTCCAATCCCAAGTTAAGATCCATACACTAAGTGCATTTTGTGAACTTAAAATCCAGTTGATTAACCTGTAACGGTTTTGTGATTACGGTTATGGTTATTACCTGTTGTTACCTGTTACGGTTTTGTGATTCAGTTCCTGGAAGGATTTGCTTACATTGGACTATTTTTATAAACAAACTGACGGGTATCGGGTTTGTCACCATGGCAGCTCAGCAACGATATATTTGTTGCTATTTCCATGAATATTGTTAAATGTTCACATGACAGAACGGGGTGAAGCCTGTCGCGTTCCGTATCTTTATGACGAATGGCTTAACAACGAGCAGTTTTTTACATAAAAATTGTGATAATTCGTATTTGTTTTCATTACTCCTATTTAATATACAATATCGAACCATTATTTAATCTTTATCAACTGATTATACGAACAATGTGTAAATAGGGCTTCTGCCAAAAGATTTTTATGTTTCATAACAGTAATCATATTGCTTATGCTTTCTTAGCCCTGTGTCTTCTTTTTTTTTATATCTAAATGTACTCTTCTACTGTTCATTTCATATTGCTTTTGAAGCTTGTTCTAATTGTTTGAAGGATATATTCATGTCCATATAATCCAAAGGATTAGCTTACTTAAAATAACCTCAGGGAAAATAGTTTTCGAATGAACCAGTCTAATTTTGAGGACGCCTAATATATGTTTAGGTAATGGATAACAGGCGCGGATTTACCATACAAATCACCCGGCGCACGCCCCCCTGTTCGCCCTTATATGTAAGACAAAAAATAAATTTGCGCCCCCCCCGGTTCAGCCCGATAATTTATACAGTTGCGCCCCCAGGTTCAATATTTTCTGGATCCGCGCCTGGGATAATCATTGTGTACCGACATTTAAGAAGTGTTTCATTCATAAGCAGATGCCGTTACAATTATATTAATAGATTATTACCCCCGAAATAATATTCATAGCAACCGTATATAAACTGTGATGTTGATTATACTTGTTTTAGTTAATTCAGCATTTCATTTTGTTAATAATGTATAATGAAAATCATGTTAAGAAATAACTTTGTGTAACATGTATTTTAGCATATACATGAAATGAATGATTTTCTATGAAAGTTCAATAACCTATCGCAATATTTCATATCTCATTTCAAACATTTAGTGCAACCATTTCATAATCTTTTCTTATTCAGTATTGATGTAATATATTCATGTTTTTTTCAGTTGAAGTAAAACACTTTTGATGAACTGATTGTATATATATGCACTTTCTGTAATAAGGTATTTTAAAATACAAAAATACTATATTAATGTAATAACGTATGCTTAGTATAAGTTATGACTTACTCGAACCAACGATGTTTTGCGTTATGATTGCATAATGTACACAATGCACAAAAACTCTATGGTTTAGATATTATTTTAACTTGAGCAATATTGGTCGTCCTTTAGATGTATGTGGATTCTATGAGAGGTGTGTGAAAGTATGTACGAGTCGAAATAAATATTGTTAAAGATGTTCGTGTGTTCACCACTGTTTCTAGAAATTCTATATGTTTCTATATATTAAAATTTAGATAAAATCTTTGCATGCATTTTAACATGTTATTTCTTTGAAAATGTAAACGATAAACGATTTGAAGATTACATGTACATGTATATGCGATTAAATAAGATGTTAATGTCAAAATAATAATGTAGAATCCGACGTAAAACTGAATAACATTTATATTCAAAACACAATGGTAATCAATTGAATGATCCTATATATTCTACTGTTTAATGACGGTTTAGTTTGTTCAATGTTCTGTAAACACGAAGTCATTTTGTCGGAGCAAATAAAACTGAGAACGTGATTTCCGTGTATGATTTTATTGAGTTATTATCGTTTTCACTGATATAGCGGAATAATCTGGACATAGCTTATTGCGATTATCCTATATCTTAATGCGCACATACAAGAAGGCATTTACTCACTAATCGAGACAATTTGAGAATTACGGCCCGGCTACATTAATAGGAATTTGCTCTTCCAAAACAAATGTGTTTTGCTTTACTCGTTATTTTGGGGCGTCTTTTTGAAACTCAAAAACAAAACGCTTAAAATAAAAAGAGAAATAAAGGCATAAAGCGGTTAATAAGGGAAAGAAACTTTAAGTGCTCGTGCGTTTTGGAGACAAATCATATACAAAATCATCAATTAGCACCGGCCCGCCTTGTTTCTATAGAGACATATACAAATACTGAATATGAAGAATAGAAATTTGATGATATTAATAAACTCATCTAAACCATTTCGGCAAAGACCATGCATTGATGCATTCTATGAACAAAATTATCGATCTGACTCATGATTAAAATAAACATGAATGCTAAGGCTAAGCGTCAATATGAATAAGAATTTCTGCATTACCCACTAGAAAACAAAATAAATAGACAAATCGTATAAAAATAAAATACTTTATCGCTAAAGTTTCGCTGTTCCTTATGCAAGTTTTTTGTACTTATGCCATTTTTTGCCAATTAGGCAGCGATCACCAAATGGATTCCGTTATGTAAAACCTTTGTATAATAAGTAATGGGCCACATGTCAAATTTAACCCATATGTAATTATGCGGAACCTTAACATTTTTCTTCAGCTGACCAAGTCGATCGGTCATGGCAATGAAATTCGTCTAGGTGTTTCCACTTCATATCCAAAACTCTGATTGAAGTCGGTCTCAAAGAGCAGCTCACTCCACGTCGAATCATGCTCTGAAAAAAAATGACGATATGATATAAATAAAGATGATGAATAAGGAGGAAAATTTCAATAACACAAAACCGAAGGATAAGTATCGTGATATGTTGAATTTATAGCATAATTGAACAATAATATTTTTAAAAACTTTAACATTATGAATAATCATCCTAGTTTATAACCGATCATACGATATATAACAACAAATTATTTCTCGATTTTTTTCCAGCACACTGTAAACAACTTAGAAGTCTAAGGTTAAGAACTCAGTGTGTTTTGGGGTGACATCTTTTCCAGGTCAAAAATAAATATCATATGTGTTATATTGCATAAATTGTTCATGCATAAAACAACATGCATAAAATGTGCTCCTGGATCTTGATTCTAACCCTAACATATTTTAGGGTGCCTGATTTGTCGCAAAAGTATGTGCGAAAAAAAAACAAGCCATTCTTTCCAATGGGATTAGTCCTATTTACAAAAAAATAACATGATCATTATTATTGAACTAATTAAATGATGAGTGATCATTGCGATCGAACTAAGTCTTATTTGCCACAGTATGGGTCATAAAATAGATAGTTGTGACTGTTTAAAACAGCTTGAAAGTGTGTCTCAAAGTATGTTTATAGAGGGGCACTCAACGGTTTATTCGGGTGAATGTTTATTCTTGTAGCAGTTCTTCCTTGCTTGCAACTTTTTCAGAACAGAACAAAGTTTTTTTTCGAAACGATTATTTTACTCTAAGGATTATGTTTGTGAATATATCAACCGATGCAGCTGTATCTAAATTAAGTCTCAACAAATATGTAAATGAATAACCTCATACACAGTTGATTTCTTGAAATCTTTATTCTGGTAGGAGATTGCAAATTTGCTTGCAATAGCTTTTCTGCGTTCCTTGCTTGGAACTTCAGAATAAACATTTTGATGAATATAAGAAAAAATCAATCGTTGAGTGCCCTCGTTTATAGTTATGTTGCGGATTTTAACATTTTCGGAACAGATTTTAAAGCAAAACGAAACAGACTGGCTTGATGTATACATTTTAATTATACATTGAAAGTATCTTTGAAACAAAACTATTTTTGAGGTTATGCATTGATATCAAATCAGTAAAGAAAAGAAATTGAGTTCCAAGAATTAAAAATGCTTCGAACATGAGCAAGCTTGACTCTATTCAGAACACCACCAAGAAAACCAGAATATATAAGCGATGCCTATGAGAAAAATATTAACGACTGAATTCGTGTAAAAACCAAGCATATTCTGAATTTGGTGATTTACATATTGTTACTCTCGAAAATATAATCATTAATATGTTAATTAATCTTCTTAATAAACCCAGAATGACAACAATATTATAAACGCCTCTATAAATAGAGATTGAGTTAATAACAAATTATCATTTCCTTTGCGATTAGGCTAATTTCCAGTTATTGAACTGGCTAGATATTAGAACAAATATGAACTTATTTTTGTACTACAATATAGGGCGAAGCCTGAATAAATGGCCATGTTTGGATACGATTCTAAATCATTAGGAATTGCAGAATTATAAACAGGAAACGTACAAAACTCGTTTTCTGTTTACTGGGGACTGACGAGTCTGTACGAAAAGCATATTTTCAAAAATGGGAACGAAAAAGAGACCCACCTATTTATCAATATCGATCTATAGATCACTCGCTGATATATTCAATCTTGTCAATATTGAATATGGTTAAGTAAAATAATTTAAACTTACTCTCATTATAACTGCAATCCACATCACTGCCCAACATTTCGCTGCCTTCTGGAACCAAACCACCACTTCCTTGCGGTCCCTCATTCTCCTTATTATCCGATAATGCATTATGGGTAAGCCCATTTAATCTGCGCATAACTCCATCTGCGCATACCTGACCATTCTGCGCACCTGTGTTTAATATCCTTTTCCGGTTTGCATCATCATCGCGCAGCATGCGCTGTAAACCGCGTATATAAGCAATAGAAAAATGCAATATATTCTCCTTCGATATACGCTTACACGTGGCAGCGGAGAGTGGTATTAAGCGACGTAGTTTCGCGAATTCGTCGTTCACAGCGTCGACGCGTTTCCGTTCGCGAGCGTTGCGTTTTTGAACGAGATGCGATGGTTGCATGTGATGTGGAACGTGTTTCGAACGGCGGCGAAGCGGTTTTGGTTGAATTGTGGTGTACACGTTGTGTTCCGTTAACGGCTGTCTCGTTATGTGTGGTTTTGCTTGCTCAAACTTGAAAACGTTTTGTCCGTTTTGTCCTTGTAATGGGAAAGAGATATTCCTGTCACTATATGTGTTTTCCATTTCCATATTTATTATCTTAAAGAATTTTGATTGAATCAATCCTATCTATTTTATGATAAAATAACTTAAACCTGAAAAATACGTATTTTCTTCGACGACACGTATGTTCCTTGTCCAACCTATCAATGACCACGAGCTATGCATCGATTCTATCATCGTGAGTCGTCAATCAACTACCTAGCGATAGTTATGCTGAACCGCTTTAGATAATAAAATTAAACAAGATTTTTGTCAAATGATATATAATGTAATAATTGTTATAGATGGTGTCTTATTGTGTAAACCAATAGATAGAACTCAGATACCACAGCGTGTGCTCGTTTAAAACAATAAGGATTATTGAGCATCTCACAGCAAGTGTATGTAAAGGGGTGTCCGAGACATAATGTGCTATGATGAGTTAATACCGGGCTCAGACGGAACCCTATGGTGAAAGGCAGACACATTGATGAACATGAACATATACGATATAATATGTCATTGTAATTCGTATTTTGAAATAAGTTGCTCACGTTAATTGGTTTTCCACGCGCCTGAGAGTTCCAGTGAGATATGTGATTTATATATACTGAATGGTGAGAGTTTCATGTTTAATTTATTGATACGCATGATATTGTGTATTAACAACGATCATAGTGAAAATCAAAGAGATAAGCGTATGTATTGCTATATTCTAAAACATTGCGATTTGATTATTTTAGTTGAATTGCCATGTTAAGGCGCATTCATCCGAAACAGGCCAAAAAGCTCGAAAACATTTTTGTTATGTTTTATACCAATATCACTTCAAGGAAAAAACTCGATTTTTTGGTTTATTTTATGCCGCGGTTACACAGAGCTAGCGGTTTTTCACGTTGGGCATTAGTCCCCTATTTTGTCCTCTATTAGTCCTCTATTTCCTTTATAAAAACTCGTGTCAAACAAAGCAGCAACTGTTTTTCGCGCAAGCTTTTTTTAGTCAAAAGTGGTTACACTGCGTTTTGTCACGACAATCTTGCTATAACACATAGGGAAAAGCTAGCGGGAAAAACTGCTAGCGGGGAAAAAGTGACTTTTTTAAACAAGTTTTTTAAAAAGTTCTGTGTAACCTCGGCCTTATGCGTTTTTTAAAGTAAATTTATAGTATAAATTTAAAGTATAAAACATAGCAGACGTGTACACTTTCGAGCATTTTTGGGCTTGTTTCGGATTAAGGAGCCTTCATATTGTTATATTGTCGAAAAAATGTATAAGAGATAGTTATAGATGAAACGGATTCGAATATTTAAACAGCTGGCGGTAAAAAAAAATTAAGTAAACAAAACCAAATACAATGAATATATTGCTATCTGCAGTGATTTATTCAGTTATTTTGTATAACACATACTATGTATTTTACACATATTTTACTGAATACAACATAAAAAGCAGATAAATAAAACTTGCAAAATGCAAATGAAATTAGCACAGTTTTGCACGATACTTTGTTAAATTACCTCTATATTGTATCAAATACAGTTTATTTAATGGTTTTTCATTGAATGAAAGAAATAAAATGCTCAATCAATCCACTAAACACGGATTATTACAAAGTGCAAATATATAAACATGTGAAAGTTAGGATTATGTTAAGATAAACATATATACTGCAGAAATGGGTTTCGTCGATTTGCGAAATAATTATGCTTCTATCGCGCTTTTCTATTAAAATATGAAAACTGTACACTGATTCACACTAATAACTATAAAAACCACAATTTTAAAAAAGTATTCAAATTATATACATATTAAAGTTTATGTGGTTACTTATTTAGTAAAAACACAGAGATACAGTTACAGAGATACAGTTATTTCGGTTTCCTCCATAAATGAGCATTTTGGCAGATTTCAACATTTTAATGTCAACATTATCACAGAACAAAAAGTAAAATTTATTACGGTCCTATAACATTTTATGATTCAACAATTTTCGAATTCGAGTTGAGCATTTTTACTATAGGGTACAGTACTGTACATGTCCCTATACACTATCCTTATACATTTGATAAACACACATGAAACTTTTTCGAATTTGATTTCGGGAATAATAAGATCCCTAATTTATTTAACGACTCATCGAAAACTCTAAATTTATATTATCATATTCACTATCGATAGTATTGTCAATTATCGCAGATTTATTTAAGACAAGGATTGCACTTAATGCTAATTTAAACAACTATCTATCCTAAAACAAACAATATAAATATACACTTTATGACATTCCTTAAAGTCATAAATCTCTTTATATTAATTGAGAATCTTGAAAGATATATTTCTTGGTTAATTGAACACACAGTTCTCATGTAAGTCATAACCTATCCATAAAGTTCAACGAAAATTGTCAAAAGGATTTATTCAATTAAAGATTGGGATAAAGGGGTAAATATAAAGATAAAAATAGAATCAAATGTATGTAAAATGATGAACACGTCTCCATTGTCATATGTTGAAAGTCATTAAACGATACATAACGCAAGCATAAACATTCTCATAAATATTCTCATTAATAAAAGCCAATAACATATACACAACATATTCTACATGATTTTATATAAACTACAATATTGCATTCAGTCGTTTTATTTACCATTATTGGGCATTTTTGAATGTCTATTCTTTAGATTAAATGATAGACTATAAAGCACACAGCTCGCACACAAATAGTCAGATTATTGAATGGATGATTCGTTACACATAATGTATTGAACACTATCAATGACGTTCCTTCCAGCAGCAAATTACATTGCTGCGCACGTTTTTATGACGTCATATTACGTCTCTTCCGTGTCCGATTCGGTTGCTATGCATAATGCAAACTATAAGAGCGCATCTCCAGGGATAGTCTCATAGACTCCCGACCCATCACTCCTAACCGTATCCAATCCGGGTCGATTTCTCCCACCACTTATGGGCATGCCGTTAGGAGACGCAAATGCAGAACTAGTATCACTGTTGGTAGATTTAAAGGTATGCACCATGTTACGTTGCGTGTCTATGAGCACGTGCTTGGAATTCTTCGATTTGCGACCTTTCTTCTTCTTTTTGCCATTTTTGCCGCCGCCATTGTCGGTTGGCGAATATGGCGGCGGGTGGTCGCCGCCGTAGGCGCCGCCTCCACCAGCTGGCGGCAATGTCGCCACACCATTTATAAACACCGACCCGTTATTATTCGCTTCCTGCTGCATCAACAACGGGTTACTAATAGTGGGCATGGCGAAATTATCCGGCACGGGATCGAAACCGGAAGCCACGTGTTGACTCCGACTTCCGGAACCGCCGCGGTTGTGACGAATCTCATCGCTATCGCTGCGAATATTGACCGTTGTTATAGCGCGCGGCGGCTGCGGCGCGAGAACGTCGGGTATACTCGATACCGTATCTTTCGTCGATCGACGCTTCTGCGATGGGGACGTAGGGGACGTATGTGACGTCATATCAGTGGGTGGATCATCGTAGTCGGGTTTCGGTGTAGTGACGATGAAGGAGTCTTCTGAAGCTGGTGTGTATGGGGGTTCTGGAGGGGTGAGACCGTTCATAGGGATGTCGGAGTACTTGTTGGATTTCTTTGGGGGCGGAGGTTGAGGGAGACCGATGTCCTTGGGGCCGGCGTCTTCTGGGTTGGGGTCTGCCTTCTTGTTTCTATTTGAGGAATTAAAGTAATGTTAAATTTTGCAAACAACATACATATTGAAATTGGCGTAAATTTTGTTTTGGTTTTATCATCAAACCAAAAGCGGTATGGCAACTGTTGAACGTATTTATCAAAATAGTCAGAATCTACAGGGTATATGAAGGGAAACCTCAATTTACTACATAGATATTCAGAAACAAGTTAGCGACATTTGCATAAACACATCAAGTGCCATACATGCAATGTCATTTTATATATAGTCAATTTATATATAATATGTTTCAACAACGACCAACTCATCATCATACCTTCTCGAACATGCCACGACCACAATGATAACCACGATCAGCACCACTGCACAGGGTACGCCTATGGCCACATAGAGCAGCATATTGCCATCGCCATCGTCTTTGCTCGACACCGCTCTTTCCGTGGCGCCACCTGTGTTGTTGTTGCTAGGGGTGGTTGCTATGGAGATGGTTGTTGTTGGGGAAGTGGGCTCTTGGGTGGTACCTATAAATAGAAGTGGGATTGTGGGGATAATGTTAGAATATAGCTGATGAATTAAGATGGAATAAAAATGAAAAACAAAACAAAACAAATTGGGTGGATTAATGAGATATTTTCATGCATTGAAATTTGTGAATTTTAATGATTTTCCAAATTGGGATGGTTTGTTTGTATACAAATAAACAACAATATGAACATTGATTCTTAGATGCAGAGCATAGCTTTTGATAACACGTATTTAAAAACTCTCACGGGATTAAGGAGTATTTAAATATTACTCATCTGATTGATAACAATTTGATTAAAAAACTAGTATATGACCATATAATAAAATTCTATCCCTCTAGTTAGAGGGATCTTATGGTCATAGAGCAAATGAATCTGCTATCTTTTTATCAATTGTACTGAAATCGAATGATGATTTATATAGACTATAGTGACATATAAACATCTTTTATTCCAGGCGACTTCTATGGAAGTAACATAAAGCATTCATAATCACTCATGCTTGTTGCCATAGTATTCTACCCTATAGTTCATTCATGCACTTATTCTAAACAACAAAACTTAAGAAAGGGGCGTAATATGATGCTGCTATACTGTTCGCTCTTTGAATTTTGTTTGTTATTCAAAACAAAAGCTAAGAAAAAGAGAAAGCATGAGAGTGTAGGAATTAGAGGGAACCTCTCTTTAATTCATGATTCAAATCAACATAAAAAGGGGCGAAAAAATGGTTCTGGATTCGATCCCGAACCCGCTTGTTTTGGTTACCAGACTCCTTGTATGATTGTACAAAAGTCCCACCTCTATCCATTGCGCCACAGAGGACCACTAACAAAAACTTATGAATTTCTGGAATATTTAAACTAAAAGGATTAAGTCAATACGTTTACCAATATTTTCGAGCAACCAAAGTCAAGTCTAAATCATTAGACTTAACCCAAATCGTATAAGGAATCCATTTAAAGCATTATATGGGGACGTTTTTATCTCCTCAGTTCCATGGTTGCACTTTCTATGAAATTATAGTAATTGTCGGTACTTTGAGATTATGTTTCTTAAATTAAATATGTTTTTATGTATATTATTTTAAGGGAATTTGTTTTTCGATACCCCCGTTTAATTCCCGATTAATGTCATTAAGCAACACCGCCAATTAGTTTCAGTAAACCAGAATTAAATATAAATTATCTCACTGAAAAGCTGATGTTGCTTGTTCATAGCTCCTAAGACACAGTTATGTCGGTCACAAATTTTGCAAACAAAAACGGACCAAAAACAATAGCCTGCTCCGTTTTCGTAAACGCAAAAGAAAGCGGATGAAAATGGAAAACACAAGGATGAGCAATAGTTGGATGCATTGCTTAACACAAACAAACACATTTATCGGGCAGTAAAAATTATAAGCGCTTCGTGATCTCAATAGAAAAAGCGCAATATAAGTTGAATAAATTAATTAATTAACTAAAGGAATCACAATAAACACATAAAACGCACTTATTCGCTGTTCGCATAGATTTCCGGTGAATCCTGCCGCGCATGCGCAGCTTATAGTTCCGTCGTTGTTGTTAAAGACACACGTGGCGGCATTTAAGCAAGGGTTGTTGGATACGCAGTCGTCTGTGAAAAGATAATGGACAAATATTATATATACATGTACATTCAAAGCTGTGAACATTAATAAGTGTTTTTGCTTTTATTGCATATATATTGATCACTTATGTCACCCCACAATAATGTTTTTCTTTGAATTCATATTTGTTAGATACTATTGTTCAAACGCAATAATTTTATCATATGCAATAAAACGAAAATATAAGTTTAAATGAAAATACGAAACGAGTAAAATGTAATTGAGCCCACAATGATTGAGAGAGTCTAAACATGAAACTCATTTAGATAATTTCGAAGCATTATTCATTTTCTTGCAGGCATGAATGGCAAAGCAGCATGGGGAAAAAGAATAAATAAAGGAAATCAACGCTTTTTAACTGTAAAACATTATATAGACACCGACACTGTTAAACTGCGAAAGCGCGAATATAACACAAACATTGGACACTGCTTAACTTAACATTTTGCAATTTAAAACTACATGTCATCCTTACCAACGCATTCCGCGCTCGACGAAGCACCTGTTCCCAAAGTACCAAGGAATTCAGGACATTCCGTACATCCGGTTTGGTTTTCCTCTTCATTATATGTGTCACGTGGACATTCTTCGCAACGGCGGATGTCGTTACTGAAGCTTCCGGCTGGACAGGGAGCTGAAATAGGGCGGGGAAAAGCGATGAAGCGTGTGACATGAAAAGCGGGGTTCCATGCAAAACGTGTGAAGTGTTTTTGTCTTATTTAGAATTTTACTTTATCTATAGCATAAGGAATTTGAAACATTTGGTATTAAGCTTCTTTGTTATAAAAAAAGGTTAGAGGAAGCATTTCGCATTTAAACATTTGATACAGGTTTCAATGAAGAGCACCTCACGAGGTGTTCCTCAAAAAAGGTGTTCCTTTTCAAATTTCATCTAGCTACAAACTTTCAAAAATGGCCTTCTAGCTACAAGAATTTAAGGAACACCTTTTTAGATTTTAGTTGATTTTTATAAATTCTTTCGTCAATTTAGGGTTTAATTTTATTCAGAGATATCTAGCTAGGCATAATATACTGAAATACAAGTAGAAACTAGTCATATATACCAGTATACAAGCTAGCTACAAAATAGGAACACCTTTTTGTAAAGAATATTTTTTCTGGATGTGATTTCTTTTTTTCATATTTCAATGTTACATGTGATAATATAATAAAATAAACACTTTTTAAAAATTTGGTCGTGGGGTGCCCTTCTTCAATCGATTTGTATCTGACCTTTGCTATTGGAAATCATGCACGACATCTTTGTGAAGCATTGAAAGCAATTATTATATGCGTACGTCTGGCTCGTCATAACGGTTAACGGTTTTAGATACTTCATTATCCATATATAAGGAAACCAACACATGGAAACATTTATATCAATGCATTTTGATGCTTGGGGACGTTATGTTACGTTCCATTCTTGAATCCATCACCAACAACCACCGAAACCTTGAGGTCCGTTTGCAGATTTATCTTTCTGTCGGTCTTATCCAACCACAACTCAACCATGATTAACCACTCTCCATAAAACATACCAATGCATGCATCAGCCGTTGTAGATCCAGTAGCTACAGTGATCAGTTAAACTGCCTGCACACTCGTCACATAATTCGACACATGTGCTCTGCTTATAATATATCATTGACCAATCACAACCACCAAAACAACAAAGGAAAACTCCACAAACATACCAATGCATGCATCAGCCGTTGTAGATCCAGTAGCCACAGTGATAAGGCTTCCGACGCACTCATCACATGATTCGACGCCTTCGCTCTCCTTGTAATAACCCTCCACACACTCCCTACATGCACCGTTGCGGTCTTCGAATCCGGCGTCGCAGATCACTGCAAAAAATAATATTAATAATTTCCGAAGGGTCCTAATCAAAATTGCTATTGGCGAAAGGGATATATAAAAGTAATGCCCATGCCCGAACACATTTAAGTATATAATGAGGAGATATAGGGGGTCGACATCAGAGGGAAATATCAATCGTGATACAATGTACCTGGGTGATATTGCCCTGCATATTGCTTCAAACATGTAATAAGAGAGAACAAGTTAGAGAACGCATTGTTGCCTTTTGTGTACATGTGAACGTGCGCCTGGAGAACATGACTTTACACAATCAAACGATATTACTCATGTCAAGTCAACTGTTTTTATTCAAAATAATCATTTTGCGTCAGATATATCTTGATACATGGAAAGCGTAGGATTTAACATTAAAATCCAACATGTGGTAACTACTGATGCCTGATCACAGAGTAGTCTCGCTATAAATAACTGCTTTTTCCATCATTTCTTTATGTGAAACTTTAAAAAGCCACCAGCCTTTTAAACGCAACGAGCGCATGAAGAATCAAAGAACTCACATTTACAGACATCTGCCTCCTCCCCGACCGTTGCCTCGTCTTCGGTCGAATATCCATCCTGACACTGTAGACACACATCGGCCAGTGTCTCCATCTGATACCAACCGACTGGACATGATTCACAGGCTGATATGTCGTAGTTGTAGCGTTGACCGCGTTCGCAGAAATCTAGAAAAGGGAAATACGTATATGCAATAGTCTCAAAAGGTCCAAATTATTTCGTATCAGAAGCAAATATATCCATTCGTTACTTGGAATATTCTATTTTTTAAGGTATTGAATGACTGTTGATTTTATTTTAACAAAGGAATTCGCTTTGAATTATGTATCGTTTTAGCATAACGTTTTAATTATATTATGGTTTATTTTTATTTATTTATTGAAAACAAAATGAATGGGGATTTAGCTATGCCAACTTTCTACGATTTCACAATAAATACACGCGTACCATTCGAGACATGTAACAGGATTTAAAAAAAAAAACTTTTTTAAGAATATTGATAAAATACCTAATTTTCTAGGATTCTCTTAATAATGTGAAAAACATGCGTTATCTTTTAACTCGAAATCAATATTTATCTTTTATTACCTCGATCGATAAGTCCAAACGCGAACGGATCAGTCGCCCTCGGATCAATAGGCAGCGGACTCGTTCCGTCTACATCGCGATCGCTCAATTGTTCGCTGCTCACGGCGTTGTTCAACGTCTGCTCGATCTCTGCTTCTAAATCGGGATCGTCTTCGTAGAACAGGGCTACGAGGTGGGCCTCAACGCTGCCAGGCCTATATGAGAACGCAAAATGAAATGGATTTACGCATACCGAACTTTACTCAAATCGAATATGGATGTGTCAAACTCCATATTTTCTTTGTTTTGCCTTCGTAGAACAGGGCTACTAGGTGGGCCTCAACGCTGCCCGGTCTAATAGAGGAAAAGGAATGAAAAGGAATGAAAAGTTGATCTAAATTTAATATGAATATGTTATATACTTATTTGATCTCTGCTTCTAAGTCTGGATAATGAATAGAACAGGGCTAATAGGTGGGCCTCAACACTGCCGGGCCTATAATGGAATTTGAAATTATTTGATTTTTGTTACACAGAGTACGAACAAAATAGCGAATTATTGTTTAAGCCTATATGATTTTAAGTCACAGCTAACATATATTTGTTACTAGATCGGCCTCAACGCTACCGGGCCTAAAAGATAGGATAACAAATAAAGAAGTTGAATAGAAATAAATATGTTGAAAAATATAAAGCCGGAGAGTGCTAGCATGATTGTGTGTTTTTTTCTATGCGAAATTCAAACATATATAGTTAATCCAAGATCGCTCGATTTACTAAATTCCGCAAGAACCGACCCGCATCATAAGTGAGAATGATTTACTGTTTTTTTCAGTTCAAAAAATAATTATTATAACAAAATACAGAATATATCCTTATATATAAGTCAGGATTTAAAACAAAATAGATGGGACTTTGCTTGAATTGATTATAACGATAATGAGCTATGCATATATTAAAATTTGCAACGTTTATTCGTTAACGTTTTACTTACGACAAAGATCTCAGGCGTAATCCCTCTCTATAACCGCCCACTCCAGTCCTTAGTGCTCGATCAACTTGCTTGAGGATTCGGTTTTCGAGTGTGCCATACAGATTGCTATCGGGGTTGAAGTATTGTTGTCGCCATTCGAGGTTGAATTTGATGCGAAACGCGTATCGAACACGACCAATGATTACTGTAAAAGGCAAAGGCAGGATACATGTTTGTTGTTCAAATAATAATTTACAGCATTTGATTATACTTTATCCCAACTCGGCAAGGTTTGTTCGTCTCATCTAGATTTCGGGCGTAACATACAAAAGAAGTTAACGTTTAAGCTTAAGTTCCCGGAAAGCTCTTTTACATTCAGACATGCCGTAAAGGCTTCATTACTTTTTTTGCTTAAGCATGAAAACAAACAAACTCTTGTCGCTATGAATGCTAAATCATACCATCATACCAATAAATAAATACTAATGAATTAAGTTCGATGAGTTCATTAATTCAAATCAAATTCTAACCAACCGGAACAATCGATCTCCCTGGTTGCTCCATCCCCGACAGTCGTTGTTTCATCGGGACAAGACTTGCACGATGTGCGATATAATTCGTCTTGGTATGTTCCCCGCTCACATATTCTGCATAAATTGTCCTCTTCGTGCAAGTAGTAACCTAAACTGCAGTTTCCTGTCGAAGAGAAACATTATTTATTATTTGTATGGCATAGATAAAATGTGTGTTAATGAATATGTTTATAATCGAAGTTTTCAATTTCAACTGCAAATAAAACATGATCAAAATGTTGGCTAAGATGCTTTCAATTAAGCACCCAATTCAAGTATCCGAAATGCATCACATGCTCTAGATAGGTAAACATAGTAGCTCGTTCATGCAATATGCATATACACTCATAACAAAATAACAATTATAACAAACCCAGATTATTATTTTACTCCTAATCTCCTAACCCATTCAAATATGCGAAAATATTCTTAAAACTCGTTTTATGCAACGATTTATTTACTAAAAATACGTCCGGTTTTTCGTGAAGTGGTGAATAAGCATTTTTATCTAAATTTTCTAAATGTCAAAGTTGAACGCTCTGATGGGTATAGAGTTCGAACTAGGTATTGAGAAAATTCCGATAACAAATACTTGATCGACACTTCGCGAAACACCGGACAAAATGCAACCACTTACGAACACTGCAGTCTTGCACCGACGTCGACGCAACCGAGGACGTTATGAAATCAATCGGACACGGTTTGCATTCTCCGAATAATTCCTCGATTCCTTCTGAATTATCCTTGTAAAACGCGCGCTGACAAGGAATGCAGTCGCCAATCACTGTGCGCTCGTAACCGGATTCGCAGAATTCTGGAAAATGGTAATAAACAACAACATTAAAAATATACTATTATCCTATATATTGAATCGCGAGTTGCGTCAAATGCGTCGCATCAACATTGTGGATTTCGTTAAATCCACATAACGATGCTTGGTCCTCGATTTTGGACGCATGATCGGATTTGAATATATAAAATGTATATATTATCTCTCATGTTTGTTGCCATATGACTCTACCCTTTATTGCATTCATGCACCTATTCTAAACATCAACACATAAGAAATTTATACGAGGTTGCTTTACTCTCTGCTCTTTGAATTTGCTTGTTTATTATCCCGAACAAGAGCTAAGATTTTGAGGAAGCATGAAATAAAGGAATAAGACGGAAACTCTCTTTAAGTCATGATTCAAATCAACATAAAAAAGAGGCGAAAAAACGGTTCGGGATCGAATCCTCCCACAACTAAGGTAACCTTAGGTTGACTGCGGTTGTGGGTGGATTCGATGCCGAACCCGCTTGTTTGGCCTGCACGACTCTTTGTAGGCTTGTACAAAAGTTCCCACCCCTATCCATTGCGCCACAGAGGACTAACAAAGACATATGAATTTATTGAATATTTAAATTAAAAGGATTAAGTTAATACGTTTACCAATATTTTCTAGCAACCCGAGTCAAGTCTAAATCGTTAGACTTAACTCAAATCGTATAAGGAAACAGTTTTAAGCACTATATGGGGACGTTCTATATTTCATTAATTCCATGGTTTTTGACTATATGTTTATATGTTCCTAAGAAAAAGTTACGCCGGTCACAAATGTTGCAAACAAAAACGGACCAAAAATATAACCTGCTCCGTTTTGGTAAACGAAAAATATAGTAGACAATTAAGTATTGCTATGATAAACTAGAATAATTAAGTTTATGATTCTCCCATACCTTCACACTGAAAAAAGATAGCAAATAACTAAGCACTGCTATGATATACTAGAATAATCTAATTTATGGATAACCCACAAACCTTCACATTGGGTGCTGCTCACCGCTCCTTGTTCCCTCGTACTCTTGCCCTCATCACAGGCCTGGCATCGCTGGAATATGGGTTCGTTGATGGCCTGGTAGAAGCCGTGGTCACATATGGCGCATTGGAGTGGGTCACCGGCGCTGATTTCGTAACCGCGCTCGCAACGAGCTAAAAGAACATAAGAAGATATTACTTTAATATGTTGTTTTCAGCATAGCAATATGATTCATGATAGCTTTTGAGAGTTTTCTTCGGAGCATTCTTGTATTGTCTCGGCAGAGGATATCTTCATTTTGTTCGATGCAAAACAAAATCTGAACAGGTTCGTCGTTTTGTGTGTGGCGGTGTGGCGGACGTATCTCATTTCGCCTAATAATAAATGTCTTGCTTAATGCTTATAGGACATCGTTTTTATGCTGCATCGGTCCCCTTTGTATCTTCAAATTCATGTTATTCCATAGTTCTCCCATAGCAAATTATATGGAGGGAGACACAACTTACCATACTGACAACTGTCCACCGACGTCGACCCGCTACTGGCGGTTTTAGGCGCGGAATCTGGACAAGGCGTACACTGGGTGGCGAACAAATCCTCGGCGCCCTTGTACGAGTCGTGTGGACAGGACTCACAACTTTCGCCGGATGAAGAGATGAAACTGCCGCCGCCGCAGTAGACTGAAATAAAGCATAAACGTCAAATAATTAATAACTGTAACTGGAATATAACATAGGAATCAATTGGAGACTGGAAGGTCTATAACGATAGCAGACCATGCGTTGATACTGAGGATTTGTTTTCTAACAACTCTCAACTTTCGTCGTTTGAAACACTGAAACTGCCGCCGCCACAGTAGACCGAAATAAAACATAGGAATCAATTAGGAAAGTATATAACGATGAGGGAGCTTGCACTCACACTGAATAATGTTTCGAAAGACATGAGTTTGGTCGCCTGAATGTTGATTTTGGCGTTGAATTAATCGAACCATAAGACTTTTAATTTGAAGATGATTCATTTGTTGCATCGTTTGTTATTGTTTTTCTTAATATATTGCACCTTCGTAAGTGAAATACATTTACAATATAAATATTCTTCTTACACACATTCTTATATGCAAAATATTTTGCATAAATATTAATTAAATGGGAATTTGTCATAATCTTTATTCTATAATTTCAATTAACAATAAAAAATTCAATCCTTACATCTGCAGTCATCCTGTGACGTCGATCCAACGTCATCCGTGAGCCACATGGATGCGTCACCGCAACTGACGCATTGCGTCATTTCCGCAGTCTTGTACGTATTGACGGGACACGGGGTGCACTCTCCGGGGTTGTTGTTTGCGCTGAACTCACCGGCGTCACATATGGCTAGATTTTGTAAAAAGAAATGTGTTATAACAATTACTTTGAAAATGCAGTTCATTTTTTATTGCTTTGAAGTAAGTAATTTGAGTGAAAAATTTATTGTGATTTAGAATATATGATTAGAAGAAACACTTTAGCGATGCACAAATATTTCTATCTTATTAGATATGTTCAGGGGATGGTGCCTCTGGTATTCTAATGATGAATCCTTCAAATGATTCAATTGGTATGCCTTTACAATGATTTCTTGATATTAAACCCTCCTTCATTCTTTAAAATTGGTCTCATTTGTTAAGCTCATTTGTTGTGCTCGCAGCAATATTTGATACCTTCTATCGGTAACGCACGTTCAATGATGTCTAATTAATTATTGTTAAACGTACCGACATTGCACTCATCACTGGATCCTGCCCCATCAGATGCCGTTGTGAGTCCATCAGGGCAGGGAGTGCATTCTCTGTCCGAAAACGGTTCCGCCAAATAAGTGCCTTGCGGACAGATTTCACATTCGCCTGACAGCGTTAGTTTGTAGCCAGGGTCGCAGGGATCTGGTACAAAAATAAAGACATTTAACTGAATACAGAAAAAAGAAATAAACATGTTATTATTATTATTGCAGTATGTTACGCTTATAGGGCAATATGCAAATTAGGAAACTGATATGCATGAAGTTGATTTGACGACAATATTTCCTTGTATGTTGCCTATAATTATATCTAGAATGTTTAAAAGAAGATACGCTTATTTCTACCTCCTTAACATAGATCCTATTTACCGTAACATTTCGTTCACAGACGTTATTAGATACCACAGATAATGATGCGATACATGTACATGTAGTTATTTAATAGTTGAATATTTTATAATGGATGAATGTGTACTTCATTCTTTTAATTGAAATTTTGACTGTGGCCAATGACTCGATATTACTTATATTATATGAAAACATTGTATCAAATGATAGTTGATGCAAAAATATTTGAGATGAATTCTTATATGATAGCACATTTATATAATGTATGTAGCTAGTTTTTTTCGCAAAATAAGAAATAACAGCATGGCGATTTAATGCATAAGAACCCTTCAGTCAGAAACAGAAAACAACGGTCAGCAAAGCGTGACGGGTTCGAGATGTTCAATGAAAGCTCAGCTGGGTATCATTCGGATTAACACGACCACATGTTTCAATGACTAAAATTCACCTATTATGCTATTAAAAAGGAAAACAGGACATCATGACGTAGGTTATGAATAAGGTTATGCTATACATTAAGAAGATGATATTTTGAGGATATCTTTTACATGAGATCTACCTTACATATATTGACTAGATTCTATGTTTTAACTGTAACAAATTAATCCGATTCCAACCCTCAACGTTCTTTTTCGGTGACGTAGGAACCAACTTAAAAATGGTCGCGAAGAAGTAGGATGCGAGAAAGACGTTCGTCCAAAGTAGGAAGTAAAATGACGCCATGTAATTTTCATAAGGGCCCTAAGGTTAGTGTCGATGTGGTACGGATGGTCCTTGCTGAATGGGACGCAATCACTTTTCCAAACAGGTTATGTTTGTCCATTCGTCACGATTCGTGCACGAAGCTTCTAATGTAGCCCAGCTAAAGACGCCTTTTCTACAGGAGCAGGGCAAATGACAAAATAACATCAACATCTTACCGGAACAAAATATATATAATTACCTGTGCATCGCAATATCGAACTGCTCCCCGTGGTAAACGTTGTTCGACCGGAACTGCATTCAAAACATCGCGTTTGTCCCCGGTTCGAGTTGTATTCGCCAAATGGACACTCGATACACTCGTCTCCGGCTTCGTTCGCATAGGAACCGGCCTCGCATACCACTACAATGATAAGATAAAAGACATGGAATTTAATGTTGATTCACATGTTTAAAAGATTAATCCTTTATAAAAGTTATGTTTCTTTTTCGTTCTGTTTTGGGATTTTCGCATAGGAACCAGCCGTGCACTATTGTGACCGCAAAGAGAGAGAGATATATATGAGACATGGATTTTAATGTTGATTCACATGTTTAATAGATAAATTCTTAATAAAAGTTTTTTTTAAAATTCTGTTGTGAATTTTCTCATAGAAACCGACCTCGCACACCACTAAAATTTAAAGGGATGGGAAATTGGTTTATCTTATTAATTTGTACATGTATGTTGATAATTTGTATGTTGATTTATGCTAATTATTTACATTTATATTAATTTAGCGTTTTTGCATAAAACAAATATATTTGAGATGCGTGCAATGCCAGGGCCAAACTGCTTGGAGAAGGTGACATAACGAAATGCTACGCTACGCATGATTGTTTCCAAGATAACATGATTGTGTCATCTAAAATATCTACAGACTGCAAATGAACAATCTACCGTCTGTGATTGTGACACTATAGAAGGGAAGATCAGTTTATGAGTCATGATCAGTTTTAGGGTCACTCACTATTTTCAGTAGAAAAAGCATGAAATATACTTTTTTTATATAATAAATGAAACCATGAACACACTTAAGTGTTTATTTTTTGTGTGTGCAGCAAATGTTTATTAAATGCTATTTCTATGACAAATAGTAAGTGACCCAAAAACTGGTTGCAATGACTCAATAACTGATTAACCCTTCTACTCTATATGTAAATCATCTAATATTTTTTGTGCAAAAAACATTGGTGACCATTTTTCTATATACCATTCGAGAATGTTATTACATAATGATCTTTTGTGAGCAACTGCTTACTTACATATGCAATCATCGGCACTTCTGGATTCATCATTTAGCGTGGATAAAGGTGGTTGGCATTGCGTGCAATTCAACATGCCCGGATCTTCTTGATATGTTCCAATTTCGCATTCATGACAAACCCGGTCGACGGTTCCATAGAAACCACGCGCACATACACCTGAAAATACAAACATACTTCTATATAGCTGTAAACCAATCGATTTATTGGATACAAACGGGTTGTTGAGGTAAATATTGACTTGAGAGTGCATATTAGACAGGTTAGAGGGGCACTCAACGATTTATTTGTAAAAAAAATATCTCAATATATTTATTATATAGCGGAAGATGATCAAATATCTTAGAAATAAGCTTGATACGCTGATTTGCATCAAAACGTTTATTCTGAAGTTGCAAGCAAGACACCAAGAAAAGCTAGACTACTACAAGCCAATATACAATCTCCTACCAGAATAAAAATTTCAAGAAATCATATGTGTATAAGGTTTTTCTCTGACAGATTCGTTTACATATTTTAGAGTTATATATTTGTTTAAAAAATCATTGTTTTTTTCTGAGAAAAAAGCAAAATTGCAAAAAAAGAGTTGCTCTTAATTGCAATTAACTTATAATAACCATATAAAACATATATACCACATAGTGAGCTGCCTCCGGATCCCAAGAGTTCTGCGCCAAGGTCACAGTAGCGCGTGTTGCTCAAAAGATCGTAGTTGGTGGTTTGTCCGTTCGAGTCAAGGTCGTTGGGCTCCTGGTGATATATAAGATAAAATGTATGATTTATTAAGCGTGTATCCCGAACATATCAGACCAGCGGATGCCGATGTAGATCGTGGTATAATATATGAGCCGAATTCGGACGCGAGGTATGTTGGTTGCTTCCTATTATATTAAGCGTTGAACGAAGCGTAATGGACGCATGGTGCTTCCAATGCGCTGTCTAAGTAATTAGTGCACATTTTCATAAAATAGATTAGTCATTGTAGACTTTCACATCTTAATCAACATGTTAAAATCATTAAATGCTAGTAACTGAAATGTTAAGAGAGTTGCGGAACGGGAAAGTAAGAACTACAGTCCCGCGTGTGTCCAGCCCCTCATGAGAAAACGTAAATGGCTAAACGGTAACCGCATAAACGTTAAACGTGAAAGTGCCATACACAAGTGTTTGAATGAGTTTTATTTAATATAAAGCCTCATTCAAGCAAAACCAAAACACCATAGAACATATACCCGCCATACTTAATATATGAAAATAAACGAAAAAAAATAAATGTTAACCGCTAAATGTTAAGCACTAAACATTAAACATTAAAATCTTATCTTGCAACCCCTTAACGTAAAATGCTAAATGCTTAGCGAAAAAAAAAAAAAGTTTGGAGCCGCGCGCCACTGTATATGTGCGCCTGGCTTGGTAACTTATAATGGTTTTGATATTCCTAAACACAATAAAAGCTAAGCTTAAACGCTAAGTCCATAATAAAGTTTCCAATTGCTTTTTATTTAATAAAGACCGATACAAAACCAATTATTTTGGGAATGTTTATCACAATTGTGAAACCCCGCGGTATGATTCATGGAAAACAACATTACACCAAGTGAAACTTTACCACCAAACTCGATCATCAAGTCATGTGCATGTACACTGCATATTTCTAATTGTATACAAGTCTAGCTTAAATGTCTGATATAAATTACAGGTAACAATGCATCATTTGAGAAAAATGCCTGTCAGTTTTCATATATTCTATATTATGTTATCTCCATACGTTCATCTTTGTAATTAACTCGGAGCAAACATGAATTTGAACTAGCATCCAGACGTGAAATATGCATAACAATTCGATTAAACAATATCCTGATTTGCAAAATACGATCAGAGGATTATAACCTATGCCATTATTTAACGCATACCCATTATTCTTAATTTTCTCACAATATTTCGCTCCTTGGTGGTTAATATATCTATTATGTTTTAAAACTATTATTCAATAATCAAACTTACCCCTAAATTAAAGCGTCCTTCACCCACAGCATCCTGCAAAGCAGTTGGAGCAGTGAGGGGCGGAGCTTCCGACAGAAGATTGCTGCGAGGAATTAATTAATACGTTTAGATATACTACGGATTTATGCCAAATTATTAAAACTAAAAAAATGTGATAAAGAAATAACAAGGCACACGTTTAAGGCATCGATTAGTAGTTTTGATTTATCAAGATTGATGAATTTGCAAGAAAATACCTGAGCAAACTTAAGCTTCATAAAATCAAGTTAACACGAATTTAGTACACATTGACTTAGAATTCCATATTCACAATAGGATTTCAGAACAATTTTGGAGCTATTATAAAATCAGAATTTCACAATGCATTATCTTAAAATTGCAACTTTTATTCGAGAGTATGGCTTCTTACTTGATATCTTCCAGCCGAAATGTACACCACAGCCGCTGCTCGTTGGGACTCAACCGGAACTCAAGGTTCAAAGTTGAACACGTGGGATCCGGACAAAAAGGGCGCGAAAGGTCAAGGTCACGCATATCTTCGCTGAATTTAATCACTTCCGCTATGACGTAATCGCGAATGTTGGTTTCGACCTGTGAGGTGAACTCGACGTTAATTGGGTAAAACCATTCCCATTCGAGAACGAGGTTACGGGCCACTGATAGGGAATCTACAAATAAAAGAGAAGAAATATATTTTATCTGTGAAATAGTCTTTGTAAGTGTGCTTTGCTTGAAAAGCCAACAATAATAAACCATATTCCAGGTCCAGAAACTAAATACCGCGGACTTGGACTTTTAAAATGAGAAAGGTTAAGATGTAATACAATATTTAAGATGTAAAGTGATACCTATAAAGATTGTATGAATGGACACTTCTGGTAACTCTACTTTATTATTTTATATTGACATACTTGCTTTGTCTTTTCATCCCTATAAATACATTGGTAGGTGACCCAAATAGATCTACTGATGGTAGAATTACCAGTCACATTTTCTCTTTTTTAAACTGATCATTGGTTTAGGGACTGTGAGAACAGCTGAATATGTTTTTTTTTTCAAGATTTAGAATTTTACGTTAATATAAGTTATAATTATAAAGATTAATTTTAGTTGGACATTTAAGATAGATTTATAAGCACATTATTGTTATTGTTCAGGTTGACCACAACAACGTTAATTGTATATAAGATATCATTCTGCGTTAACTATTCAGTAGATTTTATATACAAAAGGACACCTTGGCTGTGTAAATAGAAGTTTTCAAGTGGCCAAGACCATTGCAAAGCTACTATACAACCTACCATATTTCGGTGACTGGTAAATGTCGAGGTAAATATTTTCTTATTTATGTTTTTTCCTTTGAGATAAATTATCAAATATTAAATTTCTTTAACTGACAAAGGTTATCATGGGAAGTTGAATATAAGTTGCTGTCGTCTAACCTTTGTTATTGTCATATTTTCGATATTACAATGAGATCATCAAAAATTCTCAATTTAACATGTTTTAATTGATGAAGCAAGGGTCATGATGACTGCCATGCATATTATCTTTAAAATAACCGATGTAGAAAAAAAAACGTACTTGATATTGATATAACTAAATGAGAACAATTTGATCGATCATAGGGTCTATGAAGGTAATAGTAAGGATTTTCCTTTGAAATGAAAAGGATAGATGATAGTGATATGGTTCAAAGATCTATATACCATTGTTTCAGATGAATTTTTCTCAGATACAGAGATCGGAAATTAAGGTTGTCCTTTTACAATGAAAATTTTGGATTTCTAAAAAGGGCAATTATAATGATGATATAAATGTTGAATTAGTCATGGTCGTTGCAACTAGATATATATAACCTACTTACCAAAACATTTGCCATCTTCGAAGATTTCTCCTTGTTCACATTGGCCCTGAAAAATATATTATGGTGAATGTATTAGTCAAATTGCTTTGTATTGCAACCGCTTAAAAATTGTGACAACAATGAAAATGGTAGGGCTAAGTGCAGGGTACTTGTAATTGTATGACTAATTCAAATTCAACATTTGCGTAGTACAATGTATATGAAGTCTTATTGAAATTTGTATTAAGCTACTTCCACCCTCCTGTATGTCTATTATACATGTCTGTCGATTAAGATTATATTGATGTTTTGTGTAAAAACTAGATGTAGACTATCATAACGTTTACATGATTCAATGCAGTTGATATCTTCTCATTTTCGAATGGAATGATGTGGTGGGTGATTTCAGCGCTTAGCTTTGATTCCGCAATAAGGATGGGATTTATACATTTTAGGGGTTGATCCAGAAAGGCTAAACCTGGGAGCAATGAGTATTACTGCTAAGCATACAAGGCTTGAATGGGGTGCACCCCATTTTGTGTCATATGTTAAGATTATAACATGATGGAATTATTTTTTCCTCTATCTTCTTTGAAGCGCGAGAATTGAATTAATAGTCATTAAAGCACGATACACAGTATTCAATATGCAAATGAGGAGAGGCTAATAAGCGTGACTCATTTTGAGCGAATACTGCAGTACAGTTCTTGTGCCTGTGCTCCACACAAGTATTTAAACAAAACGTCATAAACAGTTATTATCATGACTAATTGTTCGCATTTTTTTATACAGTTCGAATCTTAATATATTGATGCACTAATTTCGGCTGTTATAATAGCGATAAAACACTCCTGTTCGTTTGTATAGCTGATTTAGAGCTTAGAAGAAACTATTACAAAACTCACGCCTTCGGCGTTCGTTTTGTAATAGTTTCTTCTTCGCTCTAAATCAGCTATACAAACTCACAGTCGTGTTTTATCCCTATATTATCAAATATGAGCCCAAGTCGTGATGCAACTTAAGTCATCATGAACCGTATTAAAGACGTGTTTTATCACTCGTTTCTAAGCTTCTGGGTTGTCATGTTTCATCGATGTTTTCCCATGCAGCCGCTATCATGACATGTATATGTTTATACACTTTTCAAACGCTGGGTAACATTCTAAACTATCAACTACAGTCTGGAGGTTTAAAAGTGTGGAAAATTTAGTTTGGGGAAATAATTATCATATTTTGAGAAATGGATTTTTTTTCTAAAAAGTTGCAGAGCACTAGACTTACCTTTTAACAATAGATAACACGTTTTATTCTAAAACTTAAACAAACTTGTACATACAATATCGACGGAGTTTTTGCTATGCTTACTTTGCTCACAGTGTGGTCCAGCGTCGTCTAATTACGAAGAGCACCTCACGAGCTGTTCCCCCAAAAAGCTGTTCCCCACCAAATTCCAGCTGGCTTGGAGATTTGGGAAAAATCCGTTATAGCTTGGAGATTTTCGCAGTTAAAGGAACACCTTTTTCGATATTTTCTTAATTTTCGTAATAATAAGCGAGAATTATTAGTTCAAAGTTGTTAAAACTTGCTTGCAATTGTCTAATAAACTTTTATTTGCAATATATTTTAGGTAATTTAGTGATATTCAACATTTCAAATTTCTCAAAAGGTGTTCCCTTTTTGCTCCAAGCTGGCTAGAATAGGAAAAACGCCCAGCTGGCTTGGAAAAAATGAACACCTTTTTGCAAAATATTTATGTTCAAAAAGGGTTATTTTGTTGTTGTTCATAATTGTAATGTTGTATAAAGGTGATTTAACAACTTTTTGAAAAATGTGTCGTGGAGTGCCCTTCAATTACGACGTATACGTGCAAACCTGAAAACTAGTCCTTACAGCGTCATAGTGTAACATCGATGTTACCTCAAAAATACAATGTCATAAGGAGTCTCATAGCACGTTACATCGCCTGAGTAACGTCGTACCCCATTTGTAAGTTTGAAATAACTTAAAAACAACAATGTCATCACGTGATGACGTCATTAAATGATTCAACGTGATGTCTCATTTTCAACTAGCTAAATAGCTGTGCGAG
>LQRL01065968.1:23054-35293 GCA_001703475.1 Hydroides elegans | reverse complement strand
GGGGGGGAGGGGGTTGTTAAGGGGGACTTTTCGCCGGGGGAGGGCTTTTTGCGGGGAGGGTTGATTGGCTTAAGCATCAGTACGTAACACTTCGTGAACTATGTAGGTACGTAAACACGTCTGTAAATTTCCAGTATAACTAGAACCAAAACAAATTATAAAACAATTAGATATATTTCAAATAACAAAAAATAATAACAATTGTATGTATAAAACATAAATTAAAAAGCCTTAATTTTACCTCACAAGAAGTTATCCACATTGCTATCGATAAAACAAATATCCATGACACATGATAGATATCCATTGTTGCTGTCTGTTTACAAACCTTTATCGAAGTAAATATCCATGAAATGTATTAAATATCCTTTAACTATCCTATGAAATTGGCAGCGAAATATATCCGACCTTTTTCCACATCCTTCTAATTTATCCAATTTAACTTATATACAGTCATCATAAGCAATTTTAATTTCTTCCTGCTTGCGTATTCGCACAACATAGAGGTTACAGCCTACACACAGACAAAAAATGAAGGATACCATGATATGTCATATATTCATGTACAAAAATTTGTTTTGTATAAGACCCCAAGTAATCGCTTCTCTCTCAAGGCACGATTTCAAGCGTTAAATAGCGTCGACGGCGAAAAAAAACTTTTCAGGCCCCTCCACTTGTAAAACCCCTTTTTCTGCTGTGTAGAAATGGGGTTTCATAAACTGACGTTGCTTTTGATACACACTTCTTTCCATTTGATAAGTGCATTCATATTTCCCCTCACAATAATAAAATGCTTTCATTTACATACAAAATAGCCGTTACGCACTAAACCCTGTAACCGCATTAATTCTCCCTCTTTTACCCATTTTTACATGTAGAATAATCTATGTTAATATACTGCGTTTTTCTTGTTTTTGTTTACATGCAGTCCATTTTTTATTCATCGTGCATTTTAATAAAAGGAACTAGTCACACATGGAATAGTCTTAACTATTTAGGAAATTATTCGCTTGAAATACTTCTTACGGATTATTGAATCAATGATTCATCGTAATATTAATTTTGTAAACAGCAACATTATAGTTAGCTCTTTGGAATATAACTTAAAAACGTAAATTCGTTAGTCACATGTTATCCCTCGTTGTCCTTTATCCAAAGGAACAGTCATATCCCCGAGGACATTATATTTGTTGTTAAACTTGCAATTTAACATTCAAGGTAACGCGCCTCATTTCTTCATTGTGTGTAAATTCCACTCGATGAAAAAATGACAGTAGATTAAATGTTGGTTTAATAAATTCCGCGCCCACAAAAACACACAACTGAATAATAATACCATCAGGGTATCTTATATCTTTTATTAAATCGTTGTAAGATCGGAGCAAAATATTCCGCTTTCTACATGTCACTCCGGTTGTTTGCTCCACTCTTCAGAATACTTTATTGACCGGTACGAACCCTCATTTTATAAATAGATATGCATGAAGATCATACGTAATAAACTATGGGTCATGTTGAAAACAAACGATATGGAAAAGTAAATGTTTCGTCTAAAATAATAATTTTGATAAATAAATTATTAAAAGAATGTCTTAGCATTAGATGAATGCTGAAATAATGAATAAATGCTATAATATTATGGCGCTTTTTAAATATACCGATAAAGGAATCCTAGGCATAATTCAGCCTATGCAAAAGTCGAGACTTTATAGCACCGAACAAAAACTCTTTATGTGAGTAATAAATCCGGAATCTTGTAAAGAATCGAAGAGTGTTTGTGTTTGTGTAATGAGATTTGAATAGGGTCCAATGTCCCTGTGTCGGTCCACATATATTGTGTATAGACTGGCGGTAGATTTAAGGAGTTTTTGTTATATGTAGAATGGTTTTATTGGGTTCTGTCAGTTGGGTTTGTCGAAATATTCAATCTTCACAAATTTATTTGACCAAAAAAGAGATGTTTTTGCTAGGTTCCGTATATTGTTCTATAATAAAAACGGGAACGTATGTATAGTTATGGTTTCATTCAACCTTAAAACTTGAAATTGTCAATAGCAATTACGATATTTTTTATAATAATTCAGACTTCTTTTTAAACTATAGAAACACGTTTACATATTATTTGTGTTTTGGCATATTTTGATTTTGACGGAAGCGCATATTATGAATATGAACACTGAACTGAAGGTTTAAAAAAAGATAAACAAATGTCATTATATGTCCGTTAAAAAACTGCTTTAAATGAAACACTAAGCGTAGATACAAAGTGTTCTACTGCGAAAATGATAAGAAACGATTTCAGGTCTTTATAAATGTGCCCAGTTTGTTACATATTCGTCATTCTTAAAATCAAACATAGGAAGGACAACCACAGGTTAACGACATTATTAAAAATGACGTGTTATTGTGCGCTCAGTGGCTCTTTGCGTCTGCGTCTGCGGAATTTAAATTGGTATAAAACAAATTAATCCCAGCGGGATTAATACCACAGGGATTACTCTATTGTATAGCAATTTAAATTCCGCAGAAGTAGACGTAAAGAGCCGCTGAACGCACCATTAAGGTTCATTTTAGTTTTTGGAAACACTTTTTTTCTCATATAGGTACTGAAATGAATATCCATTAACGCGAGTAAACTAGAAATGTGCAAATTTCTAATCTTCTTAAACTAATTTAATAGAGAAAAATTATGAGCTGTATAGGAAACTGCATTATTTGATCATGTGATCATAATGTTCTTATGTAGTTGCATGGTAAAGTTTTCATGATTTCAAATCAAATGGAGCCGTTTTCGATTTTCTAGAGGGGGTATGTTTATACGAAATTATAACCAAAATATAGCATTTGGATGATTTCAATTTCAGTTTGAGGTTTTACGGAATTTAAATTGGTATAAAACATATTAATCCCAGTGGTATTAATACCACAGGGATTACTCTATTGTATAGCAATTTAAATTCCGCAGAAGTAGACGTAAAGAGCCGCTGAACGCATCATTAAGGTTCATTTTAGTTTTTGGAAACACTTTTTTTCTCATATAGGTACTTAAATGAATATCCATTAACGCGAATAAACTAGAAATGTGCAAATTTCTAATCTTCTAAAACTAAGAGAGAAAAAATTATGAGCTGTATAGGAAACTGCATTATTTGATCATGTGATCATAATGTTCTTATGTAGTTGCATGGTAACGTTTTCATGATTTCATATCAAATGGAGCCGCTTTCGATTTCTAGAAGAGGGCATCGATTAGTGATACATATTGTGTGGCCTTTAAGCATTTTTACACGAAAATACAACCACAAAGTACTATAATATTTGGGAAATTTCTGTTTTAGCTTTTACTACTAAACCTTGTGTCATTGACTTAATTTTCTCAATATTTGCTTTTCTTTGAAAAGATGAATATTCAATATATTTTGTCTTATTTTGTTTCAATCGAACTTTAAATATGAAATAAATAGTTTTTTTAATGGTTTAAAAGAATTATTTTAGAGACGCACACATGGATGTTGGCTAACTACATGTACTTGTGTCTGTTTAGGCTTACGTCGCGATTATGCAACCGGTCAAAAAAAGTAGAACAAAATTGAAAAATAAATAAATATATATATTATGTGAGTTTGAAATATGTTTATTATGCTTTCAGATGAAATGCAGGATAATCATCGTTGACCAATATGATCTGATCGATAGCCTATAAGGAATAGACGAGCGCTTCAGTTTTTTTCCTTAGATTTTGGGTATGCATTCTGTTTAAACTGTAATATTTCATAGACTATTCATCATGGAGATTTCATTTTCAACCAGATTATAAATACACCTTTTAGAAATTAAATGAATTTATCAAAAACATAAATTGGTAATATATATATGGTCTTATTGAGTCAAATCTTAACCCCACTGATAACACTTTGGGATGACCAGGCGCTTCAATTTTTTTCCACCCTGATAGATTTTATATTCATACACGTAGGTTTTGACACATTATATATCAAAGGTTTGTGCAATGAATTGGAAATGTTTTAAATATCACCCTGATAGATATCCAACAGAATCGGTCTATATTAATAGGCTTTATTGATAGTATTTTCATAAGTAGACAACACTTCTGATAAAATTTGGCATAAACATGTAATGTAAAGCGCTGCATCTTAATTATCGCTTAAAGTTGGATATACTTTTAAAAACACATATAGTTCTTGAGAAGAATTCTTTTTAAAACCGAGTATCCTTATTAGAATCCTATGACATTAACATTTTATGCAAGTTTACCTTCACATGTATTTTTCCATCGCCACTCGCTGATATATCACGTAGGATATTCAGTCTATTTCGTGTGATATATTAAGTAGACGTTTGACAATATACCTAGTGAAAGAATTATTAGTATGCAAATACTTATGACGGACAATCAGTTTTAAAACTATCAAACAACTATGTGTGTAGGTAATAGTCTATCAAATCCACAATTATGGAGGAAAAATAGGTATATATAAATTATTCCAAGAAGTCGTCTTTGTAATTTGATATCTATTGGTAGGTTTTGTCGAAAAAATAGAATTACACGAATATTTTGTCTATAAGAAGTCAATACACACGTGTTCTGAACTAAATCTATCAGGGTGGAAAACAATTGAAGCGTCTGGTCATCCCAGAGAGCTGTCAGTGGGGTTAAGATTCAACTCAATAAAGCCAAATATATTAACTTAATATGTTTTTGAAAAAATGATTAGATGTCTAAAGGGTTACTGGTTGAAAATAAAACCTCTATGATGTATAGTCTATGAAATATTGCAGTTTAAACAAAATGTATACCAAAAATCTAAGGAAAAAAAACTGAAGCGCTCGTCTAGTCTCCTCTACGAGAAACAAAACCTCGATTACACTATAACTTTATCAACGTAAGCTAAACCCGTATGTACATTCCCGACGATCTTCACCAGTACTTTATTATAACACCACTCTGCAACTCAAAATGATATAACAGTGTTACATTACATTTGTATTCAAATATACACAATTATCAAGTATTATCCATCATATATGATTCCCGACGAATGGATATCTGCTTAATAAAATAACAAATAATAAAGAAATTCTAGTTAACTTATAAAACCTTGTTACTTTACTCTTATCGAAACCATATTTATCTTGTTTTGCATGCAAACATATAGATCTTATCAGTCTCAATTTAATAGTTCTTATATCGATCGACAATCGTATTTGTTACATACACTGTATACAAAAAGTTAAAAAGGCACTTTGATCAACATCTAATGTCATTGATATTTTCCCCTAAATCTTTATTTCAGCTGCGTAACGACTCCCGCCTTTTTCAGCTTATTCGGTCGTTTCTCGAACCGTTTCGAATACGAGTTGGCATAGCGATAATTACGCAGTTCCCACGATCTCCCGGACTGACTAGTTGATGTTTGTCGACCAGTGGGATCTGACTTTGTCGTCTTTTGCGGATAGCCTCTTCCCGCTTTCTGTTCCCTCCCCATATGCGTGCGAATATCCGGAAGTGAATTCATTTGCGATTCGAATTCATCCGCCTCATCCAGGAACTGTCTCGGTTGTTTCGAATTGCGGCTTTCCGTTATTTCCCGCGCTTTATAGACATCATCAAGCATTGCCTCTAAATGCTCGACTCGATCCTGGGCTTCACCGAGTTCGACTTCTGCTTCATATAGCTTATCCTTTAATGCATCCTTTTCTGAATCCTGATTGGTTTCCGTCATGTTTTTATGCGCAAGAACGGTGCGCAAACGTTTGTTTTCGTCCAGTAGTCTCTTATGGGCAGTTTCAATATCCGTATATTTTGCTTTCATGATATCCTCCTCATCTTTACGTGCAGTTCCGATATCTTCCAGTTTGTTGTAATAATTCGAATTGGTCACTTTTAGTGTACCCACTTCTTTTCGTAAGTCTTCGATATGCGATTGTTTTTCCTTCACTAAATCCGCCATCGATGATAGCGTTATGGCATTGTTTTCGGATCGCTCATTTAACTCGACCACTTTGAGCATGAGCTTTTCCACATCGGTACTTTTGGAACTGAGTTGCGTTTTCAAGGAGGCATTATCCTCACTTAGACCATTGACTTCTTTGCTAAGTTTTTCATTTTGAGACTCGGAATTCTGCAAGGCCATTTTAAGCTGTTCCTGAGTTAAGAAGTCTGTAGCCAACGCCTTTTCCCGTTCTTGTAGTGTCTTTTGTGCATGTTCCTTCTCTTTAATAGTGAGTTCCAACTCTCTTTCTATGCTAGCCAGTTTCATCTGGACTTGTTTCAATTCAGCCTTATCGTTATCCGAAAGCGAAAGAGTCTGTAACAGATTCTGATTTTCCTTGTTTAGATTTTGTATCTTACCTTTCAATATCTCAATCTCCTGCTCTAAGAGAGCAATCTTATCTTTCAAAGCAGAACATTCAATCTGGAGCTTAATCTTGTCCTCATTTATCCTTCTATGCTCCTGCTTTAAATCCTTCAATTGCGTTTGTACATTTTGCCGTTCCTCTTCCTCTAACTTGAGGGTAACCGATAATCGAGTATTAGTAGCAGTTTGCTCCGCTGCTTCTACTTTCATTTTCTCGATTTCTTCTCGTAGAGCCTTGTTTTCTTGTTTAAGACGTTCTATCTCGTCTTTGAGCGCTTTGATTTCGTTTTCAACTTCTGACTTTTGTTGGCTGCCCTCGGAGCGCACCTTTTCAACGTCGGCTTCCTTAGTGATCATCAGAGCTTCTAATTCCTAATCAATTAACAGAACAAAAGAGCAATATTTTTAAGTGAGGATGGTGATAAAACGATTATAACTGCAGATAAATGTACATTAATTATTTTCACTTAATTTTTTATTTCTTAAAATTATTTTTTCTTATAGACATTAAACCACTTCAAACCACTTTTGAACCACCTTCAAACCAAAACTGTGTTGAAGGTTGATGTTAAGGCTGGTTTGATTGCTGGTTTGAAGGTTGGTTTGAAGGAAAGCTAAAAACCGTTTCAAACCAAAATAAAATAGTACGATCGCCGCATTGACCTAAGTTGGTAACAGTAATGCAATAGAAACAGTTTTAGGTATTTTTCTCAAAAATTCAAAGCAGGCCAAGTTGTTTTTATCAATAATTCGATGTTTCTTATATTAGGCTCTGCTTACTTTAACTCGCACGGGTAGCGATGTTCACTGTTTTCTTTGTGGGAAATCACAAGGAGCAACATGAAAAATCTTGAAAATGTCCAGGTCCCACAAAGAAAACTATGAATATCACTTCCCCTGCGATCGCAATCTCTGATTTAATGTAAACAGGGTCTTATTTGTATGATGCCAATTAAACATGGAAATTCTAAAATTTCCAAAATACCTCGATCCGCGTCTGATACGCCTTATTCTCATTGCCGCGCTGCGTGGTAAGTGCCTGGATGTCTGTTCGGAGAGTGGCATTCTCAGCGCGCACTTGCTCAAGCTCCTGCTGTAGCACCTTCAAGCGCTCCTGTTCGGCGCCATCTTGTTTTGTAGCTAGCCGAAGGCGCTCGTTTTCTGCCTGCTTTGCCTCGAGTTCTTTGGTAAGACTTTGCCATTCGGTTTTGATTAATCTGTAGTAAAAGAGCAAAGAATAATGGGTTGGAGAAGTACATTCGAACTGTAACGAGTAAAATATATGTGTTTTGATAAAGATAAGATAAATTTTGTGTGTTTGTCATCTTGCTTTGTAGCCAGTTGAAGGCGCCCGTTTTCGGCCTGTTTCGTCTCGAGTTCTTTGTTCAGGCTTCGCCATTCGGTTTTGATTAATCTGGTGAAGGAAATTCAGAAGGGAAAAGGAATAATAGGTTTTGAGAAATACATTATGGTGTTTTGATATTGAACAGGACTCATATTCTCCGCTATCACCTTAACCTAAAACTAACAGTTTTTCGATCATTTCACATTAGTTTTAAGAGTAAGGTTAAGCTTAAGTGGACCGGAGAATATGGGTCCAGAACGGTTTGCATGTGTTTGTGATACTCAACTTTGATATTTGAATACAGTCAAGTTTAAGTTTCGGGACACCAAACATGTCGATCTGGTGTGGATATTATTTTAGGATAAAATATATACTTAATTTTACATTCTACAACATATAATTATTTTGGCCGTTATTAATAGCAATGATTGACATTTTAATTTCATGCTAGACTTGATTCTAGGTGGACCATCAATATGCTTACGTTCAACACATACCTCTATAGGCTTACTACAAATTGATCCGTTTTGTATGTAACTATATTGTACATTTAATTGATTGTAATAAATACAACATGAAAAACAAAAAGAGTATGTTATCTTAATTAATGATGTCTTGAATGTTCTTTTTGAGGACCAAGTTCTAAGAAAGCAAGTATAGTTCATATGTAAAAGTTATATTGCTAATCTATATAAACCTACCCTGAACTCAATTCGGCAAAAAGATCATTGTAATTTATGATATTAATAAAGGAACAAAAGTTTACTTATGGAACCTCTGAACATACAAATACTCACTGAACTTCAGTATTGGCCTTCGATTGATCATCTTTCAACTGCCGATTCTCACTTTCGAGCGCCCTATTCTTTTCTTTAAGCCGTTTCCTCTCCTCTTCTGATTTAGCCAACTGTTCTTCCATTTGATTAAGCATATCCGTCAGTTTCAATATCCGGTCTTCCTGCAGCGATTCTTCGTGTTTATTTTGACTCCAATTTTGACCGAAAATAGGTTTCTTTCCCGACAGTTTCTCATCATCCTGTGCGTCAAAAACGCTCTTTCGTTTCGCCGATTTCGCGGGTTTCTTATACAGAATCGGTTCACCGGGCATGGATGATTTCTCCGTACGAGCGCTGTTCGTTCGCGAACCTGCACTGCGCTGGTCCCAGTTCTTCTGCAAATCATGTGGTGTTGTCATGGGAGGTTCGTTTTCTTCTGGAGGTTTGTTTTCCTCCAGAGGTTTGTTTTCCTCCGGAGGTTTGTTTTCCTCCGGAGGTTTGTTTACTTCCGGTTCCGTTATTTTCGGAGGCGGAGGCGGCGAATGGCGAGTCTCTTCGACATTGAGCGCATTGGGATCTAGTTTATGTTCTTCTGCATTAGCGGAGTTTTCTTCTGCAGGTTGAAATGGTGTCGGTGCTGCAACGACTAATACTGGTTGGATAACTGGTGGGGATATCTCCGTATCAGGGGGAGGGGTTTGAGGTAGAGGGGGTGAGGTGTTGTCTAAGTCCTCAACTGGAGGAGGAGTATTGGTTGTTTCTGCAGTTGGAGATTGAGCACCACTTATGACGATCACATTGCTTTCTTTGGGAGATATGAGCTGTACGCGCTCAGTGTTTGATGGCGTTAGCAACGAGGTATTTTCTTTTGATTTTGGAGCCGAATCAACAGTTGGTTCGACGTTTGATTTCGCGGGTTCGAGCGTCGATGTCGTAGGCCGCGAACGGCGTGACGAAGGAGGTTTCGCATCCGGTTCAGTGAAAGTAGCCGATCTGGGAGACGGAATAGAGTCTTGAACTGTCGGAGTAACAGGTTTAGGAGAAGGATTCGTTTCCACAACAACTGTCTCCTCTCGTACCGAAACATGTGATTTCGTATCGCCATTAGACACATCACTCAGCTGTTTTTCCACAACTGATGGTGGTGTTGAAACGCGATCAAAATCTGGTGTTTCCGGTAAGGGTAAAGCCATTTCCTGTCTACCGGGCGGACCCATTTCATTGGCTGTCTCACTCGGTTTTGAAGCAGGGTCTTTCTTAATATCAGTCTCTCCACCGACTCCTACGGGAGAAGTCGGTTCATCAAAATCAAAATCTTCTATATCCATATTTGGTTTCCGTTTACGGAGCTTATTCGATGTACTGTCTATTCGCGGATGCACTAAATGGTCAGATGTATTTGATTCCGCTACGAATGTACCTTGTCGTGGGGTGCCGTTGGATTTTTCACTCAACGCGGTGGATTTTTCCGTGTGTATGTGTCTGCCATGAGTTATAGGGTGTCTATCTGGTGTATTCCGAAGCGCTTGATTTTCCTTTTGTTGTTTTCGTCTTGATTTTGATTTAGTGGCACCTTTGTTGTCTGGCCTCGTTCTGACAGGGCGCCCGGTGGCGTCCGCCATTGTGGATTATGAAGTCTGGAAATTAAAACGAAAGATAAATTATATTATTTGTACATGTATATAAATTGATTTATTTATGTATAGCAATTTGTAAGATGACTTACGGGATGTGATGAATGACATTAGGCTTGTGCCCGAGTACTGAATCACCCAGGATTCGTTGTTTAACAGGATAGTATATTTCACAATCTCTCCAAAAAAGATCACTTCTCGTATCCAGGTTCATCTATCTAAATCGCCATTTTCTCTGATCAAAGTGTTTTCGTATAAAGAAAACTGTTTCAATTAAGGTAATATGTGCATTCTTATATGAAGGTCAATTTATAGACACTTGTATTTGTTATATAACACATGCACCATAGTCATTATGTTTATTGCCATTATCGAATATCGAATCGATCTGGATATGAGCTCCCTATAAGCAATGTTATGTGATACAACCATACTCTACTGATGAGATAAACATCTCGGAAAATAAACAAAGCATTACGTTACAATGACATTTAATACCAAATGTATTAGAAGTTTTGGGACTAAGGACCTGGCCACATTGGAAGCTTTTACTTGCTTTATTTCCTAACAAAGCTGTCTTCCAATGTATTGCTTATGGGAAACTAAAAAAGCGAGTTAAAGCTACCTAACACCTCGTTGTTTTTGGTTTCCCATAAGGAATAGACTCTACATTGGAAGACAGCTTTGTTAGGAAATAAAAGCAAGTAAAAGCTTTGTTAGGAAATATAAGCAAGTAAAAGCTTCCAATGTGGCCAGGCCCTAAAACCTGTATAGGTGTTTGGCGACATTGACGAACCAACCATACCTGAATAAGACCATCCTCCAACCATCATGTATATGCACTCGTAACTATGATACAAATGTTTTTTTTTTTATTTTATTTAACTCCTGAATACACAAGTCTTGTAAAAAAAATGACAAAAAATCGAAAAATGAATCGAATTCGAAGACATACATTATATATAGGTTTTATTATGAATTTCTTATTTTACGAATGTGATTCGATTGTTGACATCGATAGCCATACATGTTCCCTGCATTTTTATTATCACATCCTTATTGGTATATATTATCCATGCAGTTAATGCGACCATTTTATCTATAAGATAACACATTTTTGAAGCATTCTTACCTGATAACAACGCCATTTTGTCGTTTTATGGATCAGCACTTGAATAGATTATTTATAATGATTAATCAACAATTCCGTTGAAACTATGAAATTATAATCACCAATCCTTCACTGAACCAAGGGTCTTATATATTACGATTATAAGATGAATTTATCTACATATCGATAACATTATCCACCATAATCATACACTTAATGTTGCGTTGAAATACAGTTTGTTATAGTTAGAAACATGAGAATAGCAACTATGTTGAGATTTCTTCAATATATAATACATGGCCCATGTTCTAAATGTAATTAATAGTCCAGTACATATAAGGATCGAGACTGAGAGCTGTATTGAACGGGTCTGATCCAGCGCCATATGTCATGTAATGGATTTTTCTCTCACTTATGGATCGTTAATATGTTGCATTATCTATGACTGTTTATGTTTCACGAGTCAGTAAATATATGTTGTATAGCATGAGTAGAATATGTTATTGACACATGGTGTCTTTTGTTGCTTCAAGGAAAGTAGAAACGGAATCTTTGAGGAGAAAGGGAAAAATATAAACTGGTAACCACTTTCAAAAAGCAACAATAAGCAAACAGTGTATTATAATTAAACCATACCCACTCGGCAAACAACATCCTCACGACGTCCTAATCACGTAATTTTACGTCCCGACGTCCGCGACGCAATAAGGACGTCGCTAAGATGTTAAAAACGAGACGTCCCAGCTATGTCATAAAATGACGTCAATGGGACGAATTTTTCGTGACATGACATATTTACGCGTCCAAAGTACGTCAATAATCAGACGTTGTAAGGACGTGCTATTAATGGCGTTCTAATGACGTTGTAAATTTGACGTCCCCTTGACGTACCAATATGACGTGAAAAGGACGATATATTTTGGTCGGGACGTAAACTGACGTTCTTAGGACTTCATTAAAAGACGAACTTACGGAAAGAACTTTTTGTTTAAG
>LQRL01065968.1:0-21020 GCA_001703475.1 Hydroides elegans | reverse complement strand
GGAAACTCAACTCAAGGGTTTTGAAGGATGCTATAGCATTTGTTACATCTGTCTCTATGTTTATTGACGCGTTGGCATCCTTCGTTCTACAATATCTTCTTTTATAATACTTGAAATTTAAAGATCAATTATCTTATAATCATTAAATAATAGCACACACGAATTACGAAAACAGTTAAAATACCTGCTGTTGATAAAATTTAAAACGTTATCTAACCATACAGCATTTGATTAAACCTTAGATCGATTTACAAGTTGTGATTCAGAATGTTTCTGTTTTAACGTTTTTCAGAAGTAGTTCTATACATATACCGATATCACCCAATATAATAGAATTTTTTAAGGTGCTTTAGCATCTTAAGAAGTAAAAAATCACAAATACACGCATGTGCAACAAAATCAAAGAATAGAAATTTCATGAAAATTAGTCAGTGGTTATAGGAGTATATTAGTTTGAATCTCCATTCTTGGTTTTTTTGCCCGAGCTTTGTTTTCAAAATTATGGATCAAAATAAAAAGTTGATTAATTCAATAAAGTATTTTTTCTCCCATTCATCTATGTTAAAGACGCCATATCTTGTTTAGTTTTACTTGTTATACTGTAATATTTTCGTATTTCATGCATTAAAGTATATGTTATTTGATACATAAATATAATTGAGAAAATTAATTTATGTTATTTTGTTATTACCCTTTTAAAAATATATATGACCAAATTTACAAAATAAGGCAACCGTCTCCGTTTCGGGTGACGCCCGTCTCCGTTTTGGGAGACGTCTCCGTTTCGGGAGACGTCTCCGTTTCGGGAGACGTCCTCGACCTGGTCATATGACTTTAAATCATCAAGTATCGTTTAACGATTATTTTGTTCTCTCTTTTTCTTTTACAAAAAATACCTTTTTTGAATGACCTTGAAAATAAATGAAGGACAATTTATTGGTGCCATTGTTCTTATATAATGACCCAAGGTTTACCGTCTTTTTTTTAAAAAAGAGCTCAATGACAGGGAATCATAAACACGGTCAGGTATATACATTAAGTCAAAATAGCAACTGACATTGATTCCATTTGTTAACGTGCTTAAGATGTCTTTTGTCTTCAACCTGCCAATTTAGGAAGGTCAATGGACATATTTAGCAAAATTGACAGCAATGACAGCAATTTTTACCAATAAAGTATGGAACCATGAAACAGGGTCGCAAAGAACATTCTGCACTGTAAAGGTTTTAGTTAAACGTTTAAAAATGCGGGCAGAACGTTTCGGAACGGAATTTTTATATGGACGCATAAGGACCTGGCCAAATTGGAAGCGTTTTTTGCTTTTATTTCCCAACAAACCTGTATTCCAATGTATTCCTTATGAGAAACTAAAAAAGCGATGAAAAGCCACCTAACCGCTCGTTGTTTTTAGTTTTCCATAAGGAATACATGGGAAGACAGGGTTTGTTAAATAAAATCAAGTTAAAGCTTCTAATGTGGCCAGGCCTTAAGGTGACCGTGACTTCTTTATGACATTGCTGGAACGTTACGTCAAATTGCCAAATAGTGTTAATATGCTCAAAAGAGCACGATTTTGCATTCAGATCTTAAATTAATCACATGATCTCTGACCGAAGGTGACGGAAGCTTCGCACCTCATGTATATCCGTTTTTATTCTATAAAACACAGCAAAAAAACATAAAATTTCGGGTGGCACTTTTATGCAATGATTCCTTCCCACCCCAACACGTAAAATGCGTTAAGTGATATCAAGGGGTATAATTTAAACGTTCAGAGGACACATCCCGATCCAAGTTGAATCTCAAAATATAACCTCAAAACAACGATAAATCAAGTTTCGCATTAAAAGCCGATGAGAACTCGCTATTTGGTACTAGGTTTGGAAAGAATCCACATTGTTTCTCTAGGAACAGATCATGTTAGTAGATATACACACTTGAATTATTGTAATTGCTTTGAGCAATGATAATCCGCTGTAAGGACTATTATTAAGCAATAATTGTTGGTCACTCACGGAGATTCATGGAGGTAATTAAACGGTAAATTAGTGGATAAATGTCCATGCATAATGCAGCTAATTCGGTCTTTTTGAAAGAGCAAATTAAGTTTTAATAGCGGTTGATTAAATACATAGACCGTTCACCTTGAGTACAGATTATTTTAGGTGACTCAAAATGTTATATGTAAGAAATGGTCGATTTATACACGTGCATGCATGTACAGTTGTTTTAACCTTTCATGGTTAATAATGATCGATAAATGCGCAAAAAGGGAAACCCTTAAATACATATTTTAAATGCGTAAACATTATTAGAAAAACGATAAAAATATAGTTTTTTTTTACAAATCATAAGGTCTATCTAAGGGATGTATTGGGTAAAAAACAGAATAGCGAAATTGTCTTATCGTAAAGGTATGCGAAAGTCAAATGAAATATAGTAAAGCATATATCACTTATATCCTATAAAGCCTATATCACTATATTCGGCAAACGCGTGGCCTTACCATGAAGAAAATAAACGAGGATTGTGTGACGTCTCAGATGGTAACCTCATAGACCAGGTTTAAGTTTAGTAATTAATAAAATTATATTTTTCATTAATTCACGTTAGTTCTATTCAATCTCACAATGCGTTGTGTATGTTAGAATTTTAATCATAAAACTTAATTCAACATGCATGTACAATGTTTCTTCGCGCCATAGGCATACCTATTCAAAATCCTAAAACAGCCTTGATGCATATGAATACTAAATAGAATATATTTAATTATACTAATTAAATCAAGCCGTAGTAAAGTTGAACTGAATGGAACTTTTCGACTGACCATTCTAAAAAATCGTATACAATTATATAAAAGAAACAATAGAATCAAAACGTTAGATTATCCTTACCTTATTTACTTTTTCACAGCAAGCCTGGTAGAATCCAACTTATTTGATATGTAAAAGGTTATATTTGCGTCAAGAAAATAATTTCAAATCATCCATTTTATCACTTTCATATTTTTTACACATCGTTAATATTGATAAGCGTCCGTTAGCTAAATAAAGCTGATCTCCTAAATCTCCATGCACTTACTCAAATCGATTATACAAAGTCATCCATATTCAGCAACTTATTTTCAAAGTAGCCTCACTGTGTATTTTGGTAACGAGTCAACCGTTAGAGTTAAGAGCAGAACACATAAATCAGAAGAAAAAGCTCATATAGAACCGACGAAAAAGGGCCACAAGTCATTTGTAAATAAAGCCAGAGTGGAGATCCATAAATTTTAATGACTTCTATTCATTCACTGTGGCGGCTACAGGGGTTGCTGGAACGGAAACGAAGTGAAGAGAGAAATAAGAGGCGGTGTCCATCCCGTCAAATGAATTAAGGAGTGCGTGCAAAACGATGGACAAATAGGGTTTAGTGTGGAGTTTGGGAACGTATGTTGTGTGCAGTCGTGTGCATCCATTTGACGGACTGACGTATGACTAATTGTCCTTCGTACCTCCTACAATTCTACAAGTCGCGTTCACGCAAACAAAAAAAGCCCGAAAATAGAAGCTCGAACACCGAAAGCTCTAAAGCCATTTTTGTATAAAACATAGCAATTTATCCATTCTGTTCACGCAAAAAGCAGGCTTTTTGCATTATTTTCAAGATTCTATTTTGCGTGTACGCGCTTTAAATTACTCAATTTGTCCACAAATAGTTTTGTGTAAATCCAAAGTAATGATATTTGAAGAACTCTGAGTAACACAGACATACTTTAAATGGGGCTATAATAAAAACACAATTTAGTTTTGTCCAGTTAATCCGGTTTTTTGTTGTTGGTGTTGTTGTTGTTAGAAATGATTGTTTATCAATTAGATAGTTTTATGTTAGTTATTTTGTTAAAATAGTTTTCGCATATCTTTATAGAGGGAACATATATTAAATAAATATAAATGTGAATTTTCTATGTTTCAATTATTCAAGATATATCAAGATATATCTATGTAGAATGATGGAAGCCAAATGACAATAATGGTTACTGCATTATTTTAGATTCATTTAACTCATTGGTAATCAAGTAGGCCTATGGAGGGAGGGTGATACTAGATAAAGTTGTTATACACAATTTGTTTTAGGTGAGTTCAAATAATTTTTGTTGGAATTTTTCATAAACGTTAATTCAATTTTAGATAACATGATTCTGCAAAAGAAACCGGTTGAAACCAAAAATTGTTTTGAAAGGAATTTCGAGATGGTATGATCTGATTTGAATTCTGTTTAAACAAAAACTAGCTCGGCTTCAACCTATTCTCTGTCGGATTCAACGAGACAGTGTTTGATTTTGACGAAAACAGGTTTGGTCATAACCAATATAAGTTTGGTTTCAGCGGGAAAAGGGAAAAAACAGGGAGTTTTGTCCACAATGTATTCTTCTGTCTTCTGAAGAGGCATTTTCAAATATTGTATCGGTGCGTACCTGTTTTGATCCAGACGAAATGCACTCTTTAAGGTCTTTAATCCGATGCCTGGTAATCTTGATGGCTTGAACGTGTCATCGTTGTCCTCATTACAATACATATAAGGGTTTGTTCACACGGGAAGCGGCACGCGTTTTAGGGTCGGAAATGGAGCGGCAAGGTGTTCACATGGGACGTGACAGCTGACGATTCTTATACTTTTAACTGTTACTTTTCATTAAATGATCTCCACAAACGCGAGAGGCGGTGTAGAATCGCCCCTTGCGTTTTTGCACCGCCAGTTGCGGCAAGAAACAAACAACTCAACTTGTTTAAGTAAATGATTTGTTTAAATGTCAAATATTTATCGTTCTGAGCTTGTCGCTTCCCGTGTGAACACCTTTTCTAACGCGATTCTAAAAAAATGACAAAATCCTATAAAGAACAAATAAGTAAATTGCCACGGGCCGCGTTTCGTCGCTTCCCGTGTGAACAAGCCCTTAATTGGTGCGTGCAAAAGTGTGTTATCGTAGGTTCAGCAGTTTTTTGCCTTTGAAATATGTGCAGTTTTGAGACAATACGTATTTTATTCAGCTGCAATGATTGCAAAGCATCCTTTGGCCATTCTATAGAAGCGAAGTATATATATTTCAATCAATTGCTAAGCGAAGCTCTATGACGAACCCTTTAGGAGCTACCTATTACAATATTACACACGCATACCCCTGGAATTGCAAAGTAAGATCTAGGTACAGGATGGATCGTGCTTATGCCAACCTGTCACGGATGTACGTGTATTGGCTTTGCTGCCATAAATGTTGACATGGATTACAGAGATATAAATTAACATGGGAACCTATTTACTACAAATATAAACATCCGATCTATAGCGACCCGTTTTTAGCTTATTGGTATAACATTGTTTACCGTAAAAGCTATATAAAACATGGTTTCATAGAACGTTATATATTAAAACGATTCCAAATATCCCAATTTCCGCGTTATGTAACCCATCCGTTGTGTAAGTACTTAAAGCGGGCCTTTGAGTTTCTCATGTAATTATGCATGTTTGATTGACGTAATTTTAGTATTTTGATATCGGAAGCTTTATTTGCGTACATGCTTGAATCTTTATCTAGGTGATGACGTTTACTCAACTCATGTAAACTAATGAAAGCAAATCAACCCGTCATTATTCATTCATATTGGATTTATGTGAACAATATTGTTTCTTAGAAATAAGCCATCTTAATGTTTTCTTGTTTTATTTCATATTGACTTGTTCAATTATAACAGCATCTTTTACATTGGTCACAGCAACAAATTAAACAAATATGTGAATATTAATTCAAATATTCGTTTTACATTAACATTATTTATAGATGAATATATAACATTTACAAGTGTTCAAACATCTCCATATTAACCTGAATATAGAGAGAGGGAAAAAAACAGACAAATGAATAAATTATCAATAGTTCCTAAAATGAAAAATAATGATTTAGACAGTATATTGTTTGATAAATACGTTTCCTGATATTCTTAACGTGATATTAGGCAGCTAATCGCATTAATTTATATTAGAGCTTGAATATTTCAAGATTTATCCAGTCGTTAAACGTATGAATTACTCTTTATAATAAAAAAAACACATGTATAAATATATTGTAAAAGGCAGTTTTGACTAATATCACGAAAACTGTATTACGGTTTTAATTTAACAAAGGTTATCCCTACATTTATTTTTAAAAAAAAACTTAACTGCTTAGCAATAAGTATTGACAAAATGCGAAACAGAAAACTCACCAACATACATTTTACAAACATAAACTTTGAGTTAATTGCTTACAAATTTCATGTAATAATTAAATATCAATACATCATACCATGCAACTAGCATTTTATCACAGAAATTGCTCAGCTCTACCGAGCTGGTATATAGAAAATAACATTTACATGTATAATACAAATTGAACTTACATGCATTAAACATTCCCACACGTTCGACAGAACAATTATTTCTATAATAATACACATATGAATTGATATCCACATACAGTCAAAACCACTCCTAAGTAGACAGCTGACACGAACAACCGAATAAACGAACACGAATAACCGAATAAACGAACACGAATAAACGAAAAATTTGCTACGCATAAACGAACAACCGAACAACCGAACAACCGAATAAACGATATGAAGGGTATAAATAGGAAAGCATGCTGTCATTAATCATTTTCTCAAAATGCCTCGACTAACATTGGAACTGCGAAAAACTGTGACCCAATCTCGCTTGTGAGATTATGTATAAAATGTATTCAAAATCACAGCAATAATGAATTCAATATGTCCTTATTTTCAAAATTCAAAACTCACCACCTGTAGGCATTTGAGTAGCCACTCGTTTAATATAATATCAAACCCCAATATAATGGCTAAATAGAATGACTGAACTAAGTGTAAAGTATTTCTATCTACTACATTTCAATGTTACATGATTTGTGTTACTTTGTAACGAAAGTGTCAACTTTTTTCTTTGGATACCAAAATGAGTAGGGTTTCCTATCTAACATTGACTTCACGGCAATTGGGATCCTGGAATTGAAAAAGAAAGAGTGATATAAACATATTAATGCGTACATTCCCTTTTATATGCTTATAAAATATTTCTACATAAAAAAGGAAAAGTAACGTTGAATAAAAGGTAACCGTTGCCCTTAACTCAATAATATAATAGATCAACTATGTGTGATAAAAAAGGCAACTCAATAACTAATCAATTTTCAGAAACCTGGAGAATGCACATGCTCAGGTAAACATTTAAGAAGAGCAACCCACGAGGTGTTTCAAAAAAGGTGTTTCTTTTCAAAATTGATCCAGCTACAAACATTTTGAAATTGTGATCTAGCTACAAGAATTAAGGGAACAGCTTTTTCAATAGTATATATTTGTTTTACGAATCCCTTTTAAAATTGTATTTTCATTTTATTCAGAAACATGAATAAAACTAGGTGTTTTAAATTGAAATGTTATGAAAAATTGCTTTTACATGTTAGTATTTCGATTTTCACATTTTCACAAAAGGTGCTCCTCTCTTAATTCTAGCTGCCTAGATGAGCACAATAAGGCCAGCTAGCTACAAAAATAGGAACACCTTTTTGTAAAAATTGTCCTTCTAAATTTGATTGTTTATTGTATATTTGAATCTATAAAGACATTTTATGCCTAAATTAGCACATTTTAAAAGATAGGTCGTGGGGTGCCCTTCATTTAATATGGTGTTTTATAGGAAGCGTTTTAACACATTATTGTTATTACTGTAATCAATACTATTTGCCTATTTATATCCATTTTTGACGTCATTATTTCAAAAAGGCGTGACGTAAGTATCATCGATATATTATATCCGATTTTTGTGGGTCACTCGAGTACTAATGTATCCAACAGAAAGATTGTTGAAAATGAAACTCTCGACAATGCATGATTAAAAGTTACCAATCACTTAATGCCCTACCACAAAGTCCCGACCAAAAAAACCAACATGAAAGAAAATAAAAAAGTCTAAACATGTATATTTGAGGAAGAGTAATAGAGAGAAAATAGATTGCAACTTGAGAAGAGTTGTCTATTCTTATATGAAACCTGAAGCAGGTTCGATATATAATGGATTCCCTTCTCCCATTTCCACTTAATCCATATAGTTGTTTCCAAAGGTATAACCTTTCCTCACTTAGAGCAATATCATATTGATCAGAACTTGTTTTCATTTTGTCATTATCGGGATACATAATTTAGTATCATTATGTCAGTTTGAATGAAGTTGCTAAAACTGAGTAAACAATTACTTGAGAAAAATCAAATCTCTCGTATTATACATGTATATTAAGTTATTGTTTACAGGCTTTTTATAAAGGTTCCAGGACCCCATTTTAAAAACGTTTCCGTTTCATAGGTTTGCTAAGGTATCAACCGCACTGTTCTTATGTTTACCAATCTAATAATGCAAGCATATAAATGAAATGTAATATGGATATAGTTCTTAAATATCTTGCGCTTTATACCTATGTCAAAAAAAAATCAAGAAAAATATATAAGTTAAAGAAAATCCTTAACAAATATTTCTGTTTTGGATGCATGAATAATATTTCTTCTAAGTGCTATATGTATGTCTGACGTATGTTAACTAATTTTTGAATCGCACGGTCGCTTTTGAGTTTTAAAACAAACATTTTTCTCCTTTCAAACTATGTATTTTTATGGGAAACTCAAATTGCACCTAACGGTCTAGCACAACTAGCGTTTAAACACAAATGCAATTAGGTTCTATGAGTTGGTTCTGAAACGCTTTAATTGAGTAATGAATGTCAAGGAACACACTGAATGCGCCTCATCTAAAGGCGCCTCGATATTGAGAAACATTAAGTGTGAATGTTTTAAAACGAGTAGATCTTTGTTTAATATTCTGAGAACAAGGTTCTTATTTTTCGGAGATATATGATGGTGGAATCATGGTTGGAGATTAGGATGCTACTGATTAAACCTTCGAATAAGAATATTAGAAATCGCATTTTGAATGCTACCAGATTGCTGTAATATAGCTATAACAATATGAGCAAAAGTCTAAGATTTATTGCTCTGTAAATAGCAATGGTATAAACGTAATTTTGCTATTGGTTTCACATAGATTTATGAATGTTACGATATATATTGGCACTCCGAATGCGAGTTTTATGGTCAAACGAATGTCTTCATGGTTATCGACATTCATTCATGGCTATCGATATTCTGGTTAGAATTGGTTTTAACGGCTAAACGCGTAAACGAGAAACGCGTAAACGAAAGAACGCTAACGCGTAAACGAAACCTTTGAAACAAAAGAAATTGCTATTGATATTCAGGTCAGAAATGGTTTTAACTGTACATGTACATTTTAATATATAAATAAGCATGCACATCTTCATATATCGAATTAATGTTGCTTACCACTTGTGAGTTTTTCTGCAGTGACGTACATCCGGGGGCCACGGTCCATGCCATAATAAATACTATTAACGCTGACGTTACTCCAAGCCCAACGAGACCAAATGCAATGTAGATGGCGATGTCGACTCTGCAAAGAGAGTTTCATCCAAAATAGTTATTATTTTTCATTTTTGGATTCTTTATTTGTATTTTTTAGACTCTACATGAGGTGTAAACATACAAAAATCATATACCAGTACAACGTCAAATAAGATCATCTACTACAAACATACACAGCATTCTGTTAATATTTGCTAAACATTTTTTTTAAAGAATGTTTCAAATATTTCTAATGATCATCTACATAGTATGACAATTTTGGCAATTAACGTTTATATGGCCTGGTCATGCAAGGAGCGACGAGGAGCCACAGCGAGTCTTGGTCTATGTTCTAATATGTTCTTTAAACAACTTTGTCCACATAGGAATAAGTATCGCTGTCGTTCCGCACTACCCCAAGTGTGACCAGTCCCTTTACTATCCTTAATACTGCAATAATATGTGTTAATATATGTACTATTCGTGCAGATGGAAGCTTAATTGGGCGACGCCTCAAATACCTAAATTTGTGAATTCAGAGCGACATTGCAATACCGTTGGCCTGACGTCGTAAAAAACAAAATGCGCGACATGTTACCATGTCATTAGTCTACACAAACTCACTTTACTATACTATTTATAAAAAATCACGGCATCTAGCAATGTTATTCTTTGCTATATTTTGCTGGATCATTACGGAGACAGGAAAAAATCTCATTCAGATGTCAAAGTGTTAACTCCCTACTGACCCGCTAGTAAAAGATCAATGCGTTTAAAATGGACATGAAAACAATGATATAATAGATGATTATGTGATCAAAAAAGGCAAGCTATTCCGGACACATGATTTGCGACCTTGATTTATTGACTGTTAAATGAGTTCGGGCCTTATATGGTTGTTTGCGTAATGAAAGCAATCCAGAATCTGGGTAAGCTTTCAATATCGTGTTTGAGGAATTACCCTTCAGTTAACCTGTGTTATAAATTGTCTTAAATGTAAAACACGTGAAAACTTTGTATAATAAAAAGGAAATACCGACAAGCTAGTCATTAATTTGTAATAATGTTTGATCCATGTGGTTACTAGGCATCACTAGTTTAAGGTAATAATGGCGAGACAATCTTAAATGTTCGTTGAAATATACTTATTCTAATAAATAATATGCTCTAGGGTCATATGTTATACAATGTCAATCTCTGGGGCATTGAAGTATCGCCTACTCATCACATTGTTTCGGTAAGAGTATTTTTTTATTGTAATACTATGTCTCTTACAACAGTTCGACAAGTGTTAATGCATACGACATTAATTATACATATATTATTTCATTTATACGGGTTTCCCTATTTTTTGACATGCACGTTGTGAGAACTCGCCGTTGGTTCCGACAAGTATGGCTATACATATACAAGAACATTAAATGCTTATACATTATAAAATGAGGCATTAAAACACAATTTCATATTGAGTAATACAGATGCGTTTCCCTTCGGATACTAATCCTTTAATATTCATAAAATGCTCACGTACGGCTTCGAGCGGCCACCATAAGGCGAGTTCACCCGAAACCGGCTAAATAAATGCTCAAAGCGGGTTTGTTATGTATTTTATATCAATTTCACTTGTTGGAGCTGTTTCGGGTTAACGCCTCTTTAAAATAATTCGAGAGTAATTACACAGAGACCAGCAAATTCAACTTTATACATACGGCATCTAGACATTAATTAAGTAATACATAGAAGTCTCTATACAATTTTCACGTACGGTTTCGAGAAGCCAACCTAGAATACAGCAAGTGCAATTACATAGACACATAAACAATGAGCCATAAGTATTATACATACGGCATCTACACTAAATAATTATATGTTATATGTAGAAGTCTCTATATAATTCACGTACGGTTTCGAGAAGCCGCCATAGAACACGACCAGTGCCATCACCCCCGGAAGCGCGATGCCCAACAGAATCAGCGACGCGCGCAGGAAACTGAACTTCCGGTGCTCCGGAGTGTCACACGCGAACCACTTCGTCTTCTGTTTGTGTTTCTCTTGAAAGCGAATCGGCTGATGCATCGTTTATGGCTTTTATTATAGAAGTTCAATTGGTTTCGGGATCGTCCAGAACTGACTGGTACAATGTGATATTCCCCTTCAATATATAATCTTGTGATGTATTCGCATTATATTCCAAATTTCAATTATTTTGGTTAATTGAGTTATGTTCAAATGTGATGCATCCAGAAACGGCTATGCGCAAAGTTGAGCTTTTTTTTTAGTTATATGAAACCATATGGATCCTGATTAAGCATTTTTTGTAAGAATATGATATCCGGGATATGAATTTAATTATAATTCACTATTATTCTAATAATATTTTATTACAATTATTCACAGCATAAAATGACTGAAGATTTTAGCGGCCAAGTCTTGGCTTCATAATTCGATTTGTTATCCTTGATAAAATCACACTTATTATGGTTATTACGTAAAACTTCTTATTTCATTCATCAAATAGTTACAACACTTATATTTTATATCTTAATTATTTGCATTCCATTCATCCACGAATTATACAAAAAATATCTTCTGCATTTTTCACACAATCATCGATATAAAACGGGTCGCGAAATAAACTCCACATACAATTAAATGCCATAATAAATGGTTCCAATATGTGAGGTTCCTTCTTTTTTAATTGGTCTGACCAACAAGAGCGTCAAAGGCCATCGATTCCTGCATTGTTTGCAAACCGTGAGTAAAAATTGTAGCCATTCAACTGAATAAGAACTCCAACATTTACTTGATCCATGCAACAGGAGCAGTAACAGGAGAAATCAGGATCATTAAGAATGGAGGGAAAAAGGGGCAAAGGACAATTAGTAATGTGAGAGTGGGTAAATATGGTACAAGCCCATATCGTTTCCGAATCGCCAACATACATGTATGACAAAAGGGTTCTATCCATAAAATCTCTCAAATAAAGGAAATGGACCAGCATGTTGTTGACCAATATATTTCTGACCATCAAACACATTCATAATCTTTTGTTAAGAACTTTGATGAATGAAATAAGAAGTACTACGTAATAACTATAATAAGTGTAATTTTATTAAGACTGGTTATAATAATAATTACCTTTTTGGTTATAACATTTTGTCGGAAAACGTTTTTGGTTTGGATTCTGTTATATATAGATACATATATTCATATTAAGTTCATATATTTGACGATCAATTTATATCTTTTATCCATCGAATTTTACAGTTGTTAACAAAATTGCTACCAGATTGAGCTATTTATTGTCAATTAAAACCCATGAAATGTTTACCTGATTTTTTTAAAAACCTTTTTTAGTGATTAATGAGTAAAACATGATCAAAATAAATGTAATCTTTACTCATTATACAAGTCCGTTTCATATAATTTCGTCCTTCAAGCTTTATTTTGACCGACCCATTTGACTCATGAAGCTCTTTTTTTTATAAAAAGATTATTTATTTTGGTAATTCCCTGTTATGTAAACATGTTCTCGTGAACATAATATTATATTTATCGTCATCTACATCATGAAATAGTCCTTCGTAATGCTATTCATACATGTACATAAGTTTTAGTCTTATTAAGCTTAAGTTTGAACTGTTTATGTCGGACATTTGCATAAATGTATGAAATATATTTTGATATCCCGACGTCCGCGACGCAATTAGGACGTCGCTAAGATGTTTAAAACGAGACGTCCCAGCGATGTCATAAACTGACGTCAATGGGACACATTTTTCGTAACGTGACATATTTACATGTCCAGAGTACGTCAATAAACAGACAATGTAAGGACGTGCTATTAATGGTGTTCAAATGACGATGCAAATTTGACGTCCCCTTGACGTGCCAAAATGACGTGGAAAGAACTATATATTTTGGTCGGGACGTAATCTGACGTTCAAGGGACTTCATTAAAAGACCAACTTACCGAAAGCACTTATTGTTTAAGAGCATTGCGAATACCCCTCCGAGAATTGCAAATTTTGATTTTTGACCACTAATAGTAGGAAAGGTTTTGACTTAAAAATGGAATATGATAGTCCAGATGAATATCTATCTTATCCCTAAAAAAAAGTATATACACATGTATATGATATTTATGTATAAAATGATTTTGATGTTTAGATAAAAATGTCCATGTAATAAATATTACGTCCGATAAAACGATAAAAGACCGTCATTTAATCATCCCTTCACGAACCAGTGAGGAACCAGTGAGGATGTTTTTTACGCACGCTTTTGGAAGTCCGATATGGACGGTGATGCGACGTCTAACAAATTATGTCCGGCAAACTTTCATACAGGCCCAGTAGAGGAATGAAATAGGACGTCATGTAAAGACGTCGAGGGGACATGATAAGGCCGTGTCTTTGCCGAGTGGGTCGATACAAAAAGAGTGTGTCGTTACAGAAATAGAGAAAAACAACGGAGGCGTGTTAACCTAGCTTGTTTCCTTCCGGTATGGATCTTTCCACCCACAATAATCATAAAAGTAAGGTCGTTTCTGCAATAACAGTCCGCTCCGGCGCCACTTAATATAAACCTTTTTAGATCAATTAATGAAAGGCAAACATTCGATCAGATTGCTGCTGTTCCAACTTGAGTCGCCACTAAGATGATGACGTCTTTCGATTTGACACAATTAATTGAATGCAAGAGATGTTTTTTGAACAAATTATATAGAAGTCTATATAAGGATTGCCATTTGTTTTTTATACAATATTCACTTATGGTTATTCATTACGAATGAATAAAATTGTATACATTCATGCTTTCATAGTTGATTTGTTTGCTTGTTTGCACTCTTTTACACCTTGTTTGCGAAACAATACACAAGGACAATCCAGATTCTCCAAAGAAGACATATGAATCATTAAACAACGACATAATACAAATGAATAGACGACTCGCTGCGATACATCACTTATAAGGATGAGAGGGCACTATGCCTCACTACAATGGGACTTTGGGTCACGGTCGTACACTTTATACCCATCGATATATCTGATACAATATTTATGAGCGTATACCCTTATTGATGTTGAAACTGTTTCTTAGTTTAATATTGCTGGAGAATACATTAATATTTCATTCACATTATTTATAGTCAAATTAATGTGAAAATAAAACTAAACCTTCCACTCTCCAAGACTTCGCTCGGCGTCCAGTTTACGTCTTATATTCCTTGTCTATATAAAGGTTTTTTTTTTGTCGGATGTCATAACCGTCTCGACTGTAGGAAAAACAAAGCTTCGACGTTGCAACATATTGCGGGAGACACTTGCCGCGTGGGCCATTTTGACATTATACAATTTTGATAATAGTGTATTTATGAAGTTTCTTGAAAATATCGAAACAAATTTATTTCCCCTTTGCGTATTAAAATGTGAATATTGAGCTGTTTGATTCTTGTTCGCATTGATATCAAAATTACTGCTGAGTGGGCATAAAAGTTCTTCCGAGACAACATATATCAATAATGATTATCAGGGAACGCTGGCATTTATGAGGCCATTACTATTTCAAATGATTTAGCTGTAGTTAAAGTAGGAAACATTTGTGCTATAGCAGGGAATATTCGTGTGCTTTTTAAAAAGTATAAATATATGGGAGCATAACATGCATATATGAGTAACTTAATGGTCCTCGACGGCATTAATCATCCTTGCTTGAATCAGAGAGGCTTTATCAATTAAACAAACCTGTCATAACTACAAAATAATTTACATGCCATTTTCGATAGTATTGTAATTGTGGTTATTATAACAACAATAAATACATAAAATAAATTAACTTTATCGCAATGTCACAGCTTAATTATGAAGGAACGTTCGTCGTTCTTCCGTATGTTGATCCGCGCCTAATAAACCCATTTCCACGTCTCCTATTTTTATCCTAAACGGAGTTAGTGTGTTACATATATTTGCCCGGTTATTGGAGTATTTAAGTTGAACATAGTACCTTCCGCTTTTTCAATTTCCAGCTTTAAAAACCGTTTTCCAAAACAAATCATGTTTAAATATATTCCTTAAAGGAACTCCAACATTGTGTCGATAAGTAAAATTTATAGATTCTCCTAATCATGCACACTTCATTTTCACTTTTTACATGAGCGACCGCCCCCTACAAAGACTTGGTCTACATGAATAAGACATTGACTCTGGCAAAATTAAGTCCGCGCAGTACAAAAAGCTGTTACTCAAAGCAAGGTCACATTATACAAAACAGGGCTTTATCATTTTGATCTTATCCCGAAGCCTGCAAAACATAACAGAGTTATTAATATATGTTTATGGGAATGTTTATGAGCTTGTAGGAATGTGGGAAAAACAAAGTTTTAACTGCAGTACAGAATCAAAAAAAGAAAGGATAGACATTAAGTAACTAAAGGAAATGTACGCAAAATATGCAATGGAAATTTACATTACAGTTATTATTTTATTTGACTGACTTAGAATTCATTTTTAGTTAAAACATTTTTCAGCTTCAATAATACAGCATGGTAGTTGAACAAGCATTTTAAATTAGCCAGTGTTTATTTCAGAATAACGGACCAAAAACGATACATTACAATCATTTTAAAGTTCATTCGCTGTACTCAAATGAAACAAATACGTAAAATCGCACAAAACTGTACCTCTCGATGATTAGTTATATGGATACATGATTCATTATAATCAATTAAACCAACGGATATTTGTGAAATATTAATTAATTAACATCGCAAAGGGACTGGCCAATCAAAACAATGGAAGAAGCAGAGGCAGCATTCTGGGAACTGTTCATCATTTTATTCGTATGTGTTCTATCCATCATCCTTATCTACACTTGTGTTCACGAGACATGCAGGGATATCTACTTCTGCAGCTGCTACCGTAAATCGTTCATCGAAACACCCACTTTTCATACGCCAATACATACATTTGGACATTCACCCGTTACTAAGACTGAATCGCAGCGTGAACTTATAATTCGCGAACAAGATACGGATACCCAATTGGCGCCATCTTGTGAAAACGGTGTGGTTAGCAGCAAGAGAGTACCGCCGAGAACCTTTAAACCTGTGGACGCCAGGAATAGACTAGCGAATTGGTTTCAGTCGCTTAGATCGCATAGTGTTCCTTCTTCGGTTTGTACTGACGATCACGCGGATCTATCGTTGATAATTTCGGAGGGTGGAGTTTATAAACATGATGGAACCGTGCGACCGCCCGCGTTCAATCCTGATGCTGCACATACGTTATGATAAGACAGTATTTCGATGTGATCTGTCATATGAAATACCCTTGCAAAGCTAACTGCCAATGTGATATTTTGAAATGTGATTTGTAGGGCAGAGTCGGTTATTGTGGTTCCCGAACACCTAAAGTCGATATACATGTACGATCCGAGCCGATACCCGACCCGAAGTTGTACAGACAGTGTTTCCAAAGAGTTTATTTTCTATTCATCAATAAGATTATATGGTTATTTTTATTTAAGATAAAATATCCTGTCGATTGTTATTCAGAATCAAAATCATGTTTAAGAATATTTAAATCGTTTTGACAATGAGCTTACACTGATTACAAAATAAATCATTGAACAAAATATTCGTTTGATTTACTATATTGCAACATCTCGGAAGCTCGAACCCAATTAATTGGTATTTTTACTGGATCGAATAACTCATCTTTAGTTTAAGTATTTGAAAGCTCTAAGGTATCCCTCAAGTACCACAATATAATAAATGAGGATGTTTATTTGTTAAATGAGGATGTTTATTTGTTATTGACGTAGACTTCTATTACATGTTTTGTCTTATAGCATTCCGTTTAATATTAATTGTATCAAATATTATTTATTTCTAAAAATGCAAAATATATAAATAAAACTTGAAAATACATATCTTGTTCCTTCTCGATCTTCGTTGATTAGGTTTGGTAATGACATGTACTCATAGACACTCTTTTGATTCACTCTTCAACGCAAAATATCATATGCATTCTGTGATTCGCATATTGTACCAAGTGTTACAGTTCGGTTTAGTATATAGATTTTATGCACTTTTATGATATAACTGAATTGAAACTATGAACATTTTTTTTCTTTTTTTTTACATTTAAGAGTTTCAGAGTGATCAGTTTGGCAAAATTAAAATAGTCTACGTTTTACAGCGATAGAGAAAGAATATTATTAATCTTGGCCTTTGTGAAAACTTTAAAATGAGCCTCAAATATTGTCTCTACCCTGGTCCAAAAATTCAACAAACCCGGAACGAGGGCCTGAGATTTTTAATAAAAAGCGGATCGACCTTTCAACTTGTACTCACACTCATTTTTGACTCCTCCACCATTATTAAAACAAATCTGAGTGCATACAATGAACAAATAAATAGTTTCAACCCAAGTAGGACTATGGTATCAAAATTAAGTACACAGTTAATACATTTACGAATAATTTATATGTAGCTAACTGGTCTTTTATGAAAATTCCTTTTTTATGTGAACGTATTTGAGCAAATCAAATAAAGTTAATTTCATATACAAGTAAAAAAGGGTGAGATCTACTCCCATGGTAACATTTAAAAAAAAACTACTGAGCGCTTTGTTGTTTATATGGATGTTAAATGAGTAAAGTGAGCATTATTACTGAAACGTTTGAAATATATAACAGATCAGCGTAATAATGTATCAAGGGTAGTAACTATTTTTCAAGAAAACAAGAGGGCGCGCCAAATAGGTTTTGTATAATATTTAAGAGTCGGAGGGGACCTGAGAAGAGTACCCCACGAGCTGTTCCTCACAAAAGGTGTTCCCCACCAAATCTCAGCTGGCTTGGAGATTTTGACGAAATTCTTTCTAGCTTGGAGATTTTTGCAGTTTGAGGAACACCTTTTTGATAAATTTCTTTATTTTTGATAATTTATGAGGATAATTAATTGCAAATTAATTATAATCACCTGCAATTGTCTTATAACCAGTCATTTGTTGTTCACAATAGGTGATTTAGTTATTTTCAACAATTTACTTTTGGCAAAAGGTGTTCCTTTTCTGCTCCAAGCTGGCTAGAAAAGGAGGAACAGCTCAGCTGGCTTGGAAAAAGGAACACCTTTTTGCAAATATTTTATGTCCAAAAAAGAGTATTTTATTGTTTTCCGTCTTTATTAAGTTGTTTTAAGTTGATTAAACCACTTTTTGAAAAATGTGTCGTGGGATGCCCTTCACCTGACACGTTCGTCCTTGGACTTCTATGTAGATCCACACCATGTTTCAAAATGTCAATAATGCGCAAATGCGGTGATATTCAGGAATATGGAATAGTTTACTCAAAATTTGGATGTTGTGCCTTTAAATTCGTAATACCACTTTCCAATAAAATGGTTACCAGAAAAGCAAACTTTAATTTATAGTTTCACTGTATAATCCACGTGACTCCTTGCAATCAAAATATAATGTAACTTTAAAAAATATATAATAAAATGTTCCACAATTTCGACGATAAAAGTAAATTAATGCAATAGAAACCAATTCCCAAGTATATTTGTGACGTTGCAAGGACGAAACTTGCTGATTAGGGTTTCACTCAATTGTCCTTTTATTGCTTCGCTTAGCCTTAATAGCCGGGTCATACACCTTTACATAACTCCAGAGCAAAGAAATATGAGAATAATAAGCAAATTAGAGACTTAGAGTAAACTTATTTATTGTGTGTGAAAAAAGAGTGAACAACATAGCACTTAACGTCTTGTCTTCCAAACATAACACAAATAGCACTTAGGCACAATATTGGGTTTTATTGGATAACTGTCAATGCATTCTATGGATGCCAGAAAGTGGTAATGAATACCTTTTAGAAGGATAATGAGTTTGTCATTAGTAGACGCTTCCCAAGCAAAATAATCTGATCGAAATCCGGATACGCCATATACGTCACATTATTTGTGTTTTATTTGTGATAGATAATGTTGAAATGTGGAAAATATACGATTATTGTCATACAAAATTAGACTGATTAACGTACTCATGTAAAAAGATTAAGGGCAATTTTGATCAATGGCCCTGATTTAGTATTATATGTCTTACTTCTTTGTTCCGCTTATAGTTAAAGTAACAAACAAATTAAGCGCGACGTGCAGCATCCGTACTCGCGAACAATTTGTTTGTTTTTTATGATATGCGCACTCGAAAATCAAGGTTTATACCACGTCAAAGGGTTAGATCTCTAGCTAGGCCTACCGGGCAGATCCTCATGAATGTTTGAATATATATAATTTCAATAATTGGTCACATCCTGCTTTTCCCAAATCAAAACAAAAGTAAAACAAGAAATTTACAATAAAAGTCTACCTAAACTTTAATTGATGGCAAGGCAAAAACCTGTACTAAATCTTGATAAAACCTTTTCACACAGTTTATATGTATGGACACTACCTGCAGTCTGAATACGTCGTGGCATCGACATTATCAATCGATAATCAGTGCCTATGGGAAGGCGTGCCACTCTTCTATCAGAGCTTATCTAAGTTCAACGTGGTTTGGAGAGGGAGGTTGTAGAAATTGTATGCGACGGTCTCAATGGCCCCAGATGCAACATGAGGACGGCCATTGTGATACCTGAGGATGGCCCCTAGATGACACTGCAGATACTGGACCAATCGGCTGTTGAGTATGGTATCTAGCAGAAGACAGTCAAGTTCTCATCGATAACCACGAGTTGCAGTCACCATCCATACTGTATTGCACCCTATATCAAAACCAAACCATCGCCTCATCAACCTGCAAAACATGTTATCCATCTACCTCCTAATTTGATGACATACCATAGTTTAATGTTGTTAGAAATCATGTATCAATTCATCAATGAAACCTGTGCGACTATAAACGAGTTAACGCCCGTCTGCGCGAAAAAGTAAGCTAAACACCACCCGTTACCAGTTGCGTCGCATCCAATCAACACAATAATATCTGTTGTCCTAATTTACACAATTGTGATATCAAATTGAGTTTAAAATAATTAGATGGACAAGACCCAATTCCGTGTTTGAGGAGGCAATCCATTTATATGTGACTTCAAGTTCGTTGATTCTGGGTTCATGGCATCGCTGTATGACCTCGCTATGGGAGGTGATACACGTGAATCACATTTTCCTGATGCGTGATGTGTGTGGCAACAGCGCGGTCTGTCATATTTTGTCCTAAAGTCACATTTTGTCCTTTTTTCTAGGGTTTCGTGACATGCTTAAGTGTGTTTATCCTAAAGTCTTATGATATTCTACTAAGAAATCCTCCCAAGTATCGTGCTTAATCCTTGGATGAAGGACCTTTTCGCGAAGATTTTGATATCTATTAGATAATCAAAAGACCAAACTAAAAAACATGTAGGTAGCGGGCTAATCTCGGGCACCAGCGTCCCACCTGGTGTGCAGCTAGCCTCACCGGAAATCTTCCTTGCTTTTCGCGAAACACAAAGCAGCAGACGTGATTTTGTTGG
>LQRL01065963.1:0-16107 GCA_001703475.1 Hydroides elegans | reverse complement strand
CCAACCCCCCCCCCCCCTTGCGTATGTGCAGAGAAATCAAATCAGTGGTCGAAGTACAGAAATGTTGACAAAGTCGACCGCATAGATCTTAGAACCGCTCGGAACCGCATTAAAACATAACTACAAGCGCTTTCATGCGAAAATATACGTGTAAATTTAATTTAAAACACGTTTTTTTTCACATTCCCTTAATATGCATTTCTATGGACTAAAGATACCTTGGTCTTTTCTTATTCAATTATATTCAAATTAATAAATCTATTTCGCTGTGAAACTTATGGTTTTAATCGAATTGAATAAGTTCAATTATAAATCAAATACAATTTCACATGCAAAATGCATATGAATACACCTACAGTTTTTTTAACAATTCTAGTTATAATTCAATCATTTCGAAAATTATTTATAAAATCTAATCATCCCTTTTACCTTAAGGACATATTCGACTTATACATTTAATGGTACGAGCAGGTATTTCTGCGATATCAGTGAAATTGCAATAAAATATAGCAATTTACGAATCGCCAGCTATATAAATTTCACTTAATACTCTTTAATTTTCGCAGCGATCGCTGAAGAGCATTACCGCAGTATTCTGCTCCAGACATACTTTCTTTGACTTAATTGACTCAATCGCTTCTAGCCCTGTCATTGTTAATGGAATAACCCCTTGTTGTTAATCACATAAATGTGAGCGACCCACAAAACAATGTCAATCAAAACAATGATTATCATAACAAACATACTGACGCACTTGAGAGGAGGTTAATCCTGAAAACTTATATCTACTCTTATCCACAAAGATGTTGAAACAAAACAGGAAAGTTACTTCGTTGTGTTACATATATAAGCTATGAGATATTAAGAGGCATAAGAATCTCGGCTATTTGATCAGAAAGAAAATATAACTCATAATTTAATAATATCTAAAATATTAGGCTACATGAATTAATTAAATCGCCAATGTTGGATACAAGCTCCGATTCATATTTTGGTGGTTAACATAATAGGATGCATATAGAACAACCACATTTCGTTGCTTATACCAACTTGCAAAATGCACTAATTATAACATTAATTCATGTTAACTTACTATTAACTTCTCAGAGGAAAAGGCATTAAAACTGTGTAGTAGCAATACTTCAGACTCTACGCGAATTCTCCCTTTTTACGCGCGCGCGACAATGCTATTTTCACATGCCGTTATCATAACCGTCAACGAAAGCACAGAGAACTATGACGTCAACAACACAACCAGTTACGTCATTGTGCACAAATGCGTCAACCCACGGGATCAGATCATTTTATTTGGATCGTCGTTTGAAAGCGTCTTTGTTGGGATTATGTATCTGGTGTATTTCATGATTGGATTAACGGCGGTGTTTGGGAATATTCTTGTCGTTACAGCGGTGTACAGATTCACTTGGCTCCAAGTAAGATTAAACCCTTTTATAAAATTATCTTCCTTTTCAACAAAAAAAGGTATCAGAAATGTTCATGTATATAAGATATTCATTTTATGCAAAGTAAAGTTATTGAGTCGGTGTAATTTTACAACACGAAGTGGAAACAACTTCTCACGTAAAATTTCAATTTCATGTATCGAGTAACATTTTTAAGACTGAAGTTATTCATGTTTTACATTTTTCTATATTTTTCTAACTTAACACTACTTAAGCTGGGGTTCTTTGTATCACCATAGGCCTGCATTAATGCAAACTATTACAAAAGAGAATCAGCTGTCATCTTGTTTACAACTGCGCCCTTCGTAAATTCATCCTCAATTTATAAGCCATTTCATCGCAGAAAAAAAAAACTTGTTGATCTAAATTAAATGTAAATACAAGATATTGCTGACTAATATTTGAAAAGTAAAGCGCTTTGAGCAACTTAAAACCGTTTTCAAAACGAACGTCTTGGTATGTTGGTTTTATTGCATGAATTATTAATATTCTGACTAATTAATTTTAATTTCATTATAAACCAGGTGACGACAAATTTCCTTGTAGCAAGCCTCGCCGCTTCCGATCTCCTCATCGGCATTTGCATAGTCAGTGACTGCATTCTGTATCACTTCAACATGTGTGATTTCCATTATGAGGAATGCATCATTACGACGTGTGTACAGACCATTGCCAACATCGCGTCCAATGTCAACTTACTTCAGGTAAAAAGTTTCGACTTCGTGTATTTTAATATAAAGGCCCATATATTTTCTAATTTTCCATGTTTTGTATGCATTTGAATAGGGTTGCGGAAGAGAGACGCAGTTTTGTCATTTTCAAATAATAGGTAGAATCGTTTATACATGTATAAAACACGTAGATCACCCCAGTCCCCAAGCTTCTTTGGGGTCAGCACTTATCCAGACGTCACATAATTTTCCTCTTTAGCCAATCAACGAGTTACAGTCAGCGCCAAATATTAATAAGCTTTATGTGTCACGTTCAATTTTATGCCCTAAATGTACCTAACCTTTCTCACATCGTTGTCATAGACACACATGACTCAGACTACAAAAGCCCCCTTTTCAGAACTTGATTCTATTTCGAATCTATTTTGATCTCTTCTTTTTATATGATGATTGCTTGGAGACTCAGGAAATGCTTGAGTTGGCCAGATATGCTTCTCTTGATGCAATTGTATCTAATTCGATTTTCCCCGACATAGCTTTTTATGGGTAACGTTAAGTTACTTTGACGGTCATGGGCCTGTTTTATTTAACAACATTTACTTTCTATCCCGATGGATACACTATTGCAATTTGTTTCTTATCTAATATTTCTATTGTGTATTTGATATATCTCCAGTTATTTATTATATCAGCTAACAATCAAAGAATATCTGTCATAATATTTGAATATGTCTGGATTCTGATATTTAGGTCTTATAGCGTATTTATTTCGGTTTTTAACGATTATACCAAAATAACATTAACACCTCTGAGCCTGGCTCTTGAATATCATACATAGACGCACTCGCTCCATTTTTTCCTCGATGCGCGAGTAAATTTCAAATTATTTCAAACTAAAATGTAACAAAAACATATCACCTTTAACAAATAATCGGTTTATTTTCTCCACATTCAACAGGCCTCCTACGACCGCCACCTCTACATCACCTCGCCCTTGCATTACAACACAACTTCCCACAAACGAGCCCTTCCCACTCCCTCCTCCGCTCCATTCTTATATTTTCATTTACATTTTGTAGGCTTCATACGACCGCCACCTCTACATCACCTCCCCGCTCCATTACAACACCACTTCCCGCAAACGGCGCCTGCGCATCACCATTCCCATCGTATGGCTCTACAGCCTCGTTCTGGGCGTCATCCCACTGGCGCCCTCTTTGGCCTCAAATCGCGACAGCTACAAAACTTGCATCATCTACAAGTTGTATCCATCACTGTTTTTGGTCGTCTTGATAGGGGTGAACTGCTATGCGCTGTACGCGGTTGTGTTTGGCTTCTATGTGCATATATGGAGCATAGCGACAAGGCATAAAAGGAGGATAACCAAGATGGTCATGTGTAAGAGCAATGGAGGTAGTTTGGAGACCAGTTCGGGAGGTGGTCCAAAGATGAACTGGAAAAGCACTAAGTTGCTGGCTATGATAACGGTATCGTTGTTTATACTCAATGTCCCATATACGATCGCCTTGATTTATTTGGTTTTCTGTGATGGCGGCAACTGTAAAGTGAACTTCCTTGTGTTGCTATTCATCTATGTAGCCTTTTACGCTGCGACATGCGTCAACTTCATTATCTATGTATACTACAGCAAAGATTTCAAAATGGCCTTCAAGTTGATATTATTATCATGTATTGGCAAGAACCGCAACAAGGATGTCAAGCACAAACGACCCAACGAGGCGCCGGAAATCAAGCAGACATTCAAAACGGATAAGCATTTGGACTGCGTGTCTCCTCCACCCAGGCGCAAGTTCGCAGTGGCCGGTTTGGAGTTCAATCGACATCTGCCCAAAGCGGCGATATCCTATATACATGGCAATAAGAAAATGGGTGGTAACAAAGCGAGTGACACTGTGGCACATGTGTATGAGAACAAGAGTTTTGATTGTGCTGAGGATGAGGACAAGAACGAAAGAAACACAGAGGATAACGCAAGTAATCATACGTTTATACTCGACGTTATAAGTCACCATGAAGATGCCGACATTAGAATTAGCCATGACAACTCCTCTCCGATTAATAAGGAAGTTTCTAAAACGGAAGTCTCGGATCTCACCGACAAAATGACAACGACACCTAGCGGCGAAGAGACAAATGACGCTGGTTGCCAAAGCAAAACGGGAGATGAAGTGTACACGATACTTCGGGCCACCGATCACATCACTAGGTATATTTACACTTTCAAGTATAAAAGCATTACATGAATTAATAGTGTGGAGAACTAGTGATAAAGTATGAAGTTTAATAGTGTATTATTTCCTTTTTCATTTGATGGATGTGATTCGATTTTGTAACTCAATCACGTTATATGTATACTATAAATTGCAATTAATAAATATATCTTATTTTATCTTAGGTTACGTCACCTTGGCAACATTGGTCAACATCGCGGCTTTTCATTGAAGCAAAATGGCGGTCGCCCCGCGACGATCGAGGGAAGACACCGCCGCGATAACAAGAAGTCAAGGTCACTAAAACACCCGCCCAAACATGAGCCCGTTTTAAATGCGTTGGTCATGCTGAAAAGCACACATAGTTTGCCTATTGAGGGATCGATTCCTGCTAGTGATAAGAGAAAAATGGGGCATGTTGATGTACGCCGGTTTGGTGTTTCGCCAATTCGTGAGCATGACCAAGACATTCATGAGAAAACAAAGAGGACCCTTTTTGAACATGACTCACTGTCACCGGTTATGGTTCATTGTGCCATACAAACAGAAGACAGAGGCGAATCTAGGGTTCCCGAAAGCCAAGATAACTCAGGTAGCTCATCGTTAAATACTAACGAAAATGCAGTCAAGAACAAAGAAGGTTCTATCAGACAGAGGTATAAACCATCATTCGAACCTGCTGAAAACTACACAGGCCCAATGTCAGCGTTTGTAAGATTGCCGATGTCCCTTTACGGTTCTTTTTCTAGTCAACCAAAACCTGCAGCTACTGCATTTAAGACCTCTGACCAAGAAAATCATGTCGTCAAATACAGAACAAACACTTCAAACACAACAGGTAACAATGTGATGACCCGTGACAACAAGCGAAGCTACGAAAAGGGCTACGATAAGAAGAAACTGAAATACTTGAGCGATATTAGACGACAATCGCTACCGGAAGTCGAAGGCATTGACACGTTCGATTCGTACTTTCACAAAATAACGAAAGTCGACTCAGGATTCGACGAATTCGAGCACCAATCTGGACAAAATAACAGTCAGAAAGAAGTGTTTCTCTTTTCGAATCTAGCCCAAAGAAATTCGCAAAAATATGAATCCATCAATAACAATAGTGGGTTAAATCCGACCTTGACGACTACGTTACAAAAGAAGCGTGATATCGATCAACCGGAAATCCCGATACATCCCCATTTGGAATCACATGCAACTGAATTGAACGCCAAATATTTACTCGACAAAACACAGACATTGAAACTCACCACCATTCCCAATGTCAACCTTAGTTATGTGTAGAATTAGTTCTTTTCGGAATGGATGGAATAACTTGTTGAGTGTTGTCGTTAGAGGACACGTTATCATTTATCAGTAATAAGAATTGTAAGTGTCGTTAAAAGTTATTGTTAGAAAGAACTATGCTCATGTGCTATTCTAGTCATATTTTATTTATGTTAACCAAGAACTTATGAAATATTTATGTATTTATGGATATACATGCATTCAAATTTTTCATATTCCGTAATTATCATTGTATAACCGCGGGTTATACACCGATTTAACATAAAAAACACCCAGGTGAGGGTCATACAACGGTGCGGGTAATACATCAACTTCAAAAACATAACCCTACGACAAGGGATTTTCATGCAAAATACAGAGTTTGTTATGACTTATCGATGCAAAAACGATAATAATGATTAATTTGATTATATGGGGTTTAATTTATAACTAAATTGTATCAACTTATAGACTTAAGCATTGGTTTACATGGTATAACATATAATCATTGAATAACTTTTAAATCTAGGGTGCGGGTTATATGCCGGATTTCAAAATATACCTGGGCCTAATTCTTGATTTTCATGGGGTGTATGTTATACACCGGTAATTACGGTATTTAACTGTGATGACATTAAATAATTAATCTTTGACTGCTTTTGAATCATAGCCTTATCAAATTCACTAAGCCTTAAATTCCATTGAGATTCATTTGATCAAATCCAATTGTATGAACTGCATTTCAAAATATGTTATCAAGCTAATTGGTGAATCGAAAAAGTTGCAACTTAAGAGCCTTAAAAAAAGTTTCGATATTATACTTATGGCCAAAAATCTTTAGAGGAAACACCTGCTCTTTAATAAGTTGCTCACAACATTTTTTTCCAACGAGGAAAGTGGTCTCAAAGCACTCAAATCCCTGAATTATAGAGATATTACATGACAGAAGAGTACCTTATGTAAAGTTTTTACAAACATCTTTCTCAACTAAACAAAGCTGGATTGATGTCCCTATGCAATCATTGACATACTTGTAGCAAACAAAACTGCTTCTCGTTTTATGGTCAGAGCCAACAGTGACGCAAAATGACACAATGCCATTTATAATTATAGGTTTATAATTATTATGGAGAAAATCATAAATGCATGACCAAAAGATATCTGATCAAATTTCAATTAGCGACATTTGCAAAGAAATTGAAAACCCTCCGAACAGGTTCGACGAATAATTTGTCATACAGAAATTCTGTTGATTCCTAAAGCATTACATTACTCTAAGGCGGACCTAGAAAACAATTGTACGGATAGACGGAATATCCTTGGTCATTAATCTATTTTAATAGTTCAACACTAAATAATGCTCACTTTGGTTGTATTCGGGGGTCTGTCAGCTTCATGTATAAAGCCTTCGTGAGGTGTCACTTGGCTCTTAGCGGGACACTTTAAAAGAGATTTAAAGGAGAATTGCACGCTTTTCTCCTAGTAATTCCGTACTTAAGGACGCGAACCAGGTCATAACTGTCAGATTTACATGTTTATTGTTATTACTGTGATACAAAAATATCTTCTTTTTATCTGATTTCTTTTCGTTTACGAAAAAAAATCATATATTATTTTCGTGTCGTTTTTACAGGCGGTAAAAAAGAATATTTTGTGGAACAAAAAACTTATTCTTCGAGAGTAGTAAACAACATGAAAATTAGATCTAAGCATAAAGGACATCTTAAAGTTTATGCTCGGCCGATTTTTGATATGTTTTGTAACATAGTTTGTTAAATATATGATGTTAAAAAAAAGTTTTTGATTTCAAAGTGTGTTTTTCCGATTGAAATATCTCCAGCACTGAAAACCGGGCCCGTATTCTTAATACCCTTTAACCGGAATCTATTCTTTCAAATGTCAAATAAAACAATGGGAAAATAGAGGTAGGTTACAAAGTAAAGTCATACTATGAATTCTGTGCATGTTCTTCCAATTGTCAATCACCCCCATGATCTATCACCCCAGTGTCACACCCCAATACAAAGTGGGCGGGGCTGAGAGAGGGTAACGATGTTATTAGCTAATGCGACACGCAATCAGAGAGCTTGAATCAGTAAACAAAGCAATGACGCAATAAATCAATCGCTAACTTAAAGAATGATGTAGTGGCTATTTTAAGAAAACTAGAAACTGCCGTAATATTTGCTCAATTTGAGCCCTGCTTAGTTAATCAATTTATACACATCAACGCACATCAACACTGTTAGTTACCGTTACATGTTTTGTGTTTAGAAAAAGATGGTTTTTGTTGAAACGGGCAATACAGTTTTAGTTTTAAGAATTTCAAATTAAGCATTTAAAGAATGATTATCTTATTAGGAAAAGAAATCAGATAATTATGCTCTATCTATATAGAGCATATTACTCTAGTTTTATCTTAATTTTACCCTTTTTGGCGGGGAGGGGGCAGGGGTTGATATTTAGTCCATGCATCATTCTCAATCCGCCATATTAAAAACAACAAAATGACCTTGATCTATTATCAAATTCCCCTTGTTCACACCATCGAATCAATATTGAATCTCCGGGGTTGATTAATCCCCGAAAATCCGGGGTTCAAACATTAAAAAGGTCGTAATTAGTAGTTCATTCCCTGTTTTCCCTAATAATATGTTTAGCAGCAGAAAACCAGCCGGATACAACCCCACCCCTTTCTTACTCGCCCCCACCCCCATCTCTTTCATAACATTGCATTAGTGTAGTTTGATGCAATCAAGACAAACACCAGTCAGGGCCCTTTTAATTGAATTCAATGCCATAACCAGTTAACCGTTTAATAGGTGAAAGTCGAGAGACGCATTGAGTAAAACACATATTTATCCACTGTTTCACTGTTAATGAAAAACAGAGTTCTATGCTCCTCGAATTATGTAGTTGAGAAGTGCTGTGAATGGGGACTCGTGATGTTGATGAGATGTGGAACAATATTGGTTTGTTGGTCCTTAGTCTATTTGCTTATACTTCCAACTGTAAGCAACAATGCTATGACACTGCATTCCTGTTAAGGGGCTACTGTATCAGGCAAGAGAGTTGTTTTACGATTTTCTTTTCTGCTTAAGCTATTTAACATGTTTAAGATACTTTTGTTTGACGCATTTATTACTGAAAATTGCTTTGGTTTATGGTCAGACGACGAAACTATTGTTACATGTGATTAAATTTAGCATAAAATCGCGGAGATTTCGAGTTCATATTTTACCGACTTTAATGTTATTGTTTCAAGTTTCGAAGAGAAAAGCTAGATAATCTTCCCTACATATACGTACACTTCATTATTCGAAGTAGAAATGCCCACATCTATCAAGTCACTTAAAAGCCCATACGCAAAGTAATAGCATTCTTATTTCATCTGGATTACATCAAAGTAAAAAATCTAATTAACTGAAACAATGTATTCCTCTATAAGCTTTGTCAAAAATAAGTCAAAATCAAGATCAGGCCTTGTCAAAACAAATCATATTTTCTTTTTAAAAATAAAAAGTTTAATGTCTATTGAGCCCTATTGAGAACAACACCCCTTGATAAAAATTCTCTAAATCTATGCATTTCGCTCTTCTACGGTTAGCAACTTTAGTTTTGCCTGGTCATACAAATGTACGCCTATATTGCAGAAAGCTCCATATATGTCTGGGGACTAAGTAGAGATTAAAAGCCTTTCACTTTCCATTACTACCAAGAGCGAGTGATGAATTGAAATGCAGTTGTTTTTAAAGTTAAGCCTTGCGGACATGCATGGAATACATTTAGTATATATGGCTAGGCTAGGAAGCGGGCTTTGATTTGCAACGAGGGTTCCTTTTGGGATCGAGCTTATAGGATTGGGAGAATGAAATAAATACACAGAAACAAGGAACAAGTAAATCTGGAAAGAGAAGCACCAGCGTAATGTTCTTGATTCAGAAAACATAACGGAAAGTATGAAGCGACTAAAGAATTAACGTAATTCTACGTATACGTCTAACATTTTTGCAGATTGAAACGTGCTATTTCCCTTAATGTTATGACATGTTCACTATTTTTTATCTACCGGTACTTCGTGCAATAAAACATATTCTGCATTGACGCTTCGACGAGGAAATAACACCTTTGTCGCATTAAACAGAAAAAAAATATGCACAATCTCCCTTACAAGCAGCAGATCCTATATTTACAACAAAGCTTTCCAAAAAAGAGCTCTCATTTTTTGGTTTTTGCTTAGACTGGGTGTTGGTTGAGGTTTGATAGGAAAAGTAGAAATACCACTATTTCAACCTAGGTGCGGATAAAAATATATCGGGCGCCAATATAACATGGATAGCAAGAGCCGACTGGGTTGGGTAAATGGGGGTTCGCGCATAGACATTCATTTATACACTCAATAAGAGCGGAATAGGGGACTGGAACTGTGCGCCCTAACATGTATCTGGATCAGCTCATGGGCTGGGTCTATTGAGGGAAAGAGAGAAGTCTCAAATTACAAGCAAAATAGTTATACCCCATCCGAGGTAAATGTGCATGCCCTTGCAACAAAATAACCATAGAACTTGGGTGTAAGTTATAAGCGGTGTGGCTAGGGGCTGGGTTTTTAGCTAGGATAAAGGGAAACCCCCCTTCCCCCCCCCCCTCCGGTTCATCCTAAGTTACCCTTTCCAAATGTGTTACAATGTACTTTTGATAAGGGGATAACCGGGAACAGCCCAGCCCCACTCTACCCCTCCCCCCAAGCCACCTCGCCAAATCATACCAGAGAAGGTCGTCGGCCGTTCCTTTAGCAACCAAGTAGTGCACAGTGACATTGTCATCCTGGCCGATGCGATGCGCTCGGTCTTCGGCCTGCATCAGGATCTGCAACACGGCAAAAAATGTATTCTAAATACTTATTCATTGTGATATTTTTTTGTTTAACAGAAATCTGAGTCAATGATATGACGATTTTTGCTATATTTGAAACATGTGAATTAATTACCTTTGAGACAGGATTTCGGTTTTAGTAGACGATTGCAAAGGTGATAACAATTCTCAAATCTATTCACGACACGTCAACCATGATAAGCTAAGCCTTCATCTAACTGAACCCTCTTGTAGCATTAAGACTATTTGGCTTTATCCTGTGGGCAACTTCTAGACATTAAAAGGAGGCATGGGATTTGAATGCTCAGATGGAATTAACAGGGTTATATTACGATCACGTTATCAGGATACGACACTTGATTGAAAAGATGGGATTTCGCAAGACGTATCCTGTATGATACACATTTTGTTCCAACAACTATATCATTAAAACGCATTCCTGTTTTATTTGTTTCAGTAAATAATGACTTAAGGATATTTTTGCGAACCAACTAAGAACAGTCTAAGACCCCAAATGACCGCCGCTATCATTCCCAGCATCTCAGCCCTGGTGCACCTCCCCGCTCATACGAACCATATAGGGCCTATTCTATACAGCACCCTCTACTTGTTCCTGAAGTTCAATACACTAAGTCCTTCCTAACATCTGAACAGATACATGTACATATATGTAGTCCTAGCCCGAAGCCCCGCTTAATGTCTTACCCCTGGATTCCAAAAGAGTTCGCCAAAAACCACCAACGACGCCGCCGTCAGATTAAGGCCCGCGTTGGCCGCTGCAATGCTAAGCAATGCAACGCGTATGGAGTCGCTGCTTTGGAATTTGTTGACCAAGTAGGTGCGCTGTTCCGATGAAGTGCGCCCGTCGATGCGAATGTAGGTGCCGCTGCCACGTTTCTGCAATATATCAAAATAAAGGTTTAACAAAAAACATAGGCATCAGAGATGCAAAGCCCCCAGCCTAGGCAAAACCTTCTTTGACACGAATATTTGTCAATAAAAAGAAGCAGGTCAAAAGAAATATCCTTCTCACAACGTCTTTCTCACAACGTCTCTCTCACAACGTCTTTCTCACTACGTCTTTCTCACAACGTCTTTTTCACACCGTTGCCCTTACATATTCGTCCACACAACTTTGTCCTCACAACGTCACAATATACGCGTAATCTTTCTGTGCTGTACAAAAGTCGAAATATATCTCAAATTCGTCTAAGTTCAGTACCCTGTAATTTCGACATTTTGCGATCTATCAAAGTGAAACCTCGACGTTGCACATCTACAATATATATTCATTCATTGTGTAAAGTTTCAAAACCCTAGGACAGAGATTTCATACCAAAGTGCCGCGGACCAAGTGTTGTATAAGTATTCCAAAATATCTCAAATTCGTCTAAGTTCAAACCCCCGTAATTTTGAGAATTTTTGGTCGATCAAACTGAAACCTGGACGTTGCACATCTGCAATTTATATTCTTTCACTGTGTGAAATTTCAGAACCCTAGGACAAAGGCTTCATACCAAAATGCCGCGGACAAACTGCTGCATCTCAAATGTTAACAGACGGACAGACGGACGGACGGACAGACGGACGGAATCGGAGATAGCAATACCCCTTAGCCAAATTGGTTGGCTGGGGGCTAAAAAGAGTTTGTTCAGCATGAAACGGTCACTTGCTGTAATATGTTGTTAAAGGTTTTTTAACAAAAACAAGCCATCAGGCTTAAGCTGTATTTTTTAGTGTATAAAATTTCAATTATTTTTTACTGTCATATTCTTTTATTGACATTTTATGTAACTTATTATATTGTTTTATCTTACTTAAGGTGCTTAATGCAATTCAAATTCCGTATATCACAATAAATCGCAACTACATCAACAAAATTATTCACAATTTCCAAACCTTAGCAATGGCTTCTTCCAGTGCATCCAGCACCTCCTGATGATGTGCAAAGAGCAGGAATTTGCGGTCGTTTTCCAGCAGATCCATGACGTACTCTTTGATTGCTGATGCCTTGCTGCTTCCGGTCTCGTGGAAGTATTCGAGGAGGGCACCGCGTCTTTCTGAACCCTTAAATGAAAAAAAAATGATTGTTTTTGTTCATAAGCCAATTTGATGCGAGGGAACCTCAATGCTTTAAGAGCACAGCATTATTAAAGCTCCAATTCAATTGCGATCTTTATGGACATTATTTTAAGGTTTTTTTTTAAAAACATATCTTAAACGAAACAAATAGCTAGAGGTGCTCTCCGGTGTGATTTTCCACGGCTCTACATGTTTAATTTCACGACATTATCATACAATTATCATAAACAACGTTTTCGTAATAAGGTGCAACAATTGTTATGTATTAATTTTTAGGAAACGTTTTTAATGCCTAAGGTAACGATACCTAAACAGACTACATACCAGAAAGGCTTTTTTTTTTTTAAATATTGTTTTCACTCTAACCTTGAGTTTGTTGACGAGCATGTGTGAGTTCTTCATGCCCTTGTTGATCCGGATTGATCCAGGGTCAAGAATGACCACCTGGCGACACTTGCTCGGCAACTGCGCCATGACGTCACTCTTTAGACGCCTGGGGGAAGAGAATATTAATCATAATCTTATTCATTATTTTATTGTTTATAGTCTTTATTAATTTAATAAATGTATACCATGTTGATAATGGAATCTTAACTTATCTCTATATTGTGTTTGGGTACTGTACCCGTTTCAATGTAAGCATTAGAATTGCTACTTCATAAAATAATTAATTCATGTGACCAAATTGATTTATCATCATTATTTATTTTGAATAATTTTTTATTTTGAATAATTATACCGGATCATGATTTTCTCCTCCAAAATGAGCTGTAACTCGGATAGATTAGACGAGCCGGAAAAATCCCATCCCCACGGATGCTGGTAAATGAAAATAGACACAAAGTAAAATGTATTCGTCTAGTAAATTTCATTAACAAAGGAAAAAGAAAATACATTGAATCGTAAGTGGTATGTACCATGTAAAATCTTGTGCACATTCATATGGAGGGGTTTTTGACATATTTATTTTTGATGTCTTTTCGATCATCTTTCAGCCATCTTCTAGAGTAATTGCATGGCGTATCGTTAATGCAATCGCCTCAACGTTTCCTCGTTTATGACAATGTTAATTTGTAAAGCCATTTTTTTTTCCCACCCTAAACCCTCTTTTTATGTTACATGTTTAATTCCACTCATCGTCTATACCTTTTTGCCATCGCAGTACCGGACGCCAAAGTCATGGAACTTTGGGAAGATGGCCGGGTCGATGGCAGAAACCTGAGTGAAGAGCTCGTTCGGCCGAGATAAGGCGGGCGTGCCTGACAGCAGGATAACTCGTTTCGCATACTGATGACAGAAATGATATTGTGCAGTTCATGTGAAAGGAACATTTTCACAAAAAAAATATTTAATTTTGTTCCTGACCAATCCAGAACGTTATATTTCATCGATCTCTATGTCAATACGAATACAGATTGGTAGAGGATAAAACAAAGTTGGGGCATGCATATATATGAACGGCATATTTACAGGCGATCTTATTTTCGCACGCACTAAAAGTCATAAAACGTGATAAACAAGTGAGGTCACATTATTGAAATCTAACATGTATCGTTTCTTTTTTAAACTGTTTTCGCCGCGTTTCATACATTTTCAAAATACATATTTTGGACAAGCGAAAAAAGCTGCATATTATTAGGAATGTAAGCATAAATATCTGCTCGAAAGACCATACCTTTAGTACGGGCATTGCCGCTTGGGTGCGAGCAGTCTTTATATTCTTCAGTGAATGAGATTCATCCTAAAAATATGTAAAACACAAATCAGTTAGATTATGATTTTTAAGTGCGACATCACTTGCTAGTTTAAGTTACTTGATTACTATGAACGTTAAAAAACCTACTTCACGATGCTAATTAAATAGCATAAAGAACTCGCTATTCATCCATCTAATTTAGTTTAATGAATCCCTTTCGACCATAATGATAAGCTTAGACCCTTTTTCCTTTAGTCTATCTATCATGTGAAGCAGCTGATTTATATAACTACATGTAATTCATTCTTCTAGTTTTTTTTTTTTTGCTTTAGAACAAGTTTATTCTTGAACTTACCATAATGACGACCTTGAACTTGCGTTGCCCCAGCTCGACCTTGCGGCGCACCATGAGGTCATAAGAGATGATGGTGACCTCACCCTCGGTGCTGCCCTCGCGCCCTGAGGTCACCACGTTGATGGCCTGGGGGTCGACGCTTGGCAACCACTTGAGGATTTGCTGTATAGAGCGAATGAAAACCCGTTAAAAATACATGAACATGTCCAGACATAAATACATGTACAAGTATGGCACATCTTCGTTAAACCTAACACATACGAGCAGTAAAATTGGTTATGCTAACCTAAACGTATGTTCGGTCTATTTGGTTAGATTATGAGGCTCAGATCTCATTTTAATAATCGGATATAACATTATTATTACATGGTTAGGGTGCATTTCTTAAAGAAATGATAGCGAAAGGCTAAGATGCAAGGAAAAGACGTACTGCATCTTAGCTTTTAACGATTGCATTTTACCAAGCTGCGCGTAGTGATATGGTATCTATGTCAATATGGTCACGTGACCGGAAATGAAATTCTCAGTTTTGTGAATTGAAAAAAACTTCGAAATAAAAATCCGAATAACTCAAAATATAAACAAGTGTTGTTAAAATTCAATACAGTTATCAAAGGATGGGTATTTAAACTTTTACTACAAATATTTTGGTGACGGTTTGGTTATTGTTTTATTTCAATAATATGTTTTGAACAATCCGGAAGTTATTTCTGAAATGTCCGGTTTCTCGAAATGAAAAAAAAAACATTTTAAAATCACATTTTACAATCAATTTAAACCCATTATTCTTTAGATAATAATGATAATAGGAAGAACACAATCTGTTTTAACCATATCTTTTCTAAATATTTTGAAACATGACACTGTCATCGAAAAAATCATAAAAGTCGAACTCGATATTTTTATTATGTAACTGCAAAAAACGGAAACAACAACTTATGACTTAACTGATTTTATTTAACTGAATTATCTACAAATACATGTATTTCACATACATGACAACAGCTGATAAAACAGGCCGTGTAGTTTTGTTATTGAATTAATGGATTGGACCAGTTGTATAAGCCACTAAAGATACTTTTAATCGAAATATTAATATCTCATGTCGGCTGTAATTGCATATTGTCAATAAACATTTTGAATATATTTTTTTGTACAAACAGCAATAACTTGATAGTCTTATATACTTATATTTACTAACATATTTATTTACAAAACAAAAAAAGCCCGATTCCAATCCTAAGGACTACGAGGTTTTATAAACACTGTACATATATGCAGTGGACTTTGACCCGTTAATCTGTGATAGCATTCAACGTGTACTTAAGACAGCAAGAGCTTTGTACTTTGAACCCTTGCAAATGTGTGCATTTCTTCTCGTTACATAAACAACATGAAATGTGTTAGTCGTATGAATATCAATAAAAGCGCATCAAAGAATAATCAACAAATTTAGCTA
>LQRL01065955.1:0-16608 GCA_001703475.1 Hydroides elegans | reverse complement strand
GATCAATAGCTTGTTTGTGGAAGAGAATAGTATCATATCTGGTCTTAGTCGGGTTTCAATCTCAAAAGGGAAGACGAGTCGCTTATCGAGATCTACTCGTTGCTCTGTTTAATAAGCCTACGCTATGCTCAGTGTTTTTTGTGTTTGTTTTCTTGCGTGCTTTTTGTCCTGCTTTCACGAATTCTAGAACATTTTTTTCGCTCTTTTCGTTTCAATTTTGTTGGCATTCACCCGTTGTAGTTCTGCGTGGTGTGCCAGCTTTCGAAGGACCTTATCGTGTAATGTAAACCGTCGTTGAGTGAGCGCTGTTCTGCAGGAGGAGAGGATGTGCTCCAAATGACCGGGCCCACTACAGAGTCCGCATTCAGCGCAATCACTCTTCCCCCACCTCATGAGATTTGTAGGTGTCGGTAAAATGTCATAAGTCGAGCGGATTGTGAACTGGAGTCGTATTGATTCCATCTTCCAGAGCGTGTTCCATGTTATCTTTCTGGTTACCGCACTCTCCCATCTCATCCATGCTCCCTGAGATGCAATTCCAACTGCTCTGGCCATTCGTTCTTCTTCCTCTATACTTCGTAGCTCATTGGTTATCATCTTCATTCGTTCTTTATTGTTTGCGGTGTACCACCTATTGCTTGACAAGGCTTCACCAAAGCCGAGTCCTTTTCGGCCTATGCAAACCTTAACGACAATAGCTTGATGTTTGAGGCGGGACGTTGCATTTTGCATTGCCCATTTTCTGCCAGTTGGCAGTGTCACGCCAGCTTTGCGAACACATTCGTCTGTTGAGGTTTGGATAGTAATTGCCATTCGAGCTTTGCTCACTTTGAATTCCTCTGACAAGGCAGTAAACGGTAGTTGCAGTTTTGTTTCTCTTCCATATAGGCCTATGTTTATGAAGGAAGGCGGAATACCCAACCATTTCCGCAAGTTGCTACATATTTTACTTTCCATTTTTTCGACTGCCATCATGGGGACATCATACATCATCAGTTGTCAAATGATTCTAGGTAAAACGCCATGCTGGTAACACCATGCTTTGAACTTTCCTGGTATCTCGCTCTTATTAATCCTTTCCAGCCAATGCTCCAACTGATCACCTATGTTCTTTACATTAATGGTGTCTTTGAGGCTTTTGTCAAATAGCGGGCCTAGGCATTTGATCGGCTGATCTTTCACGTTTGGTATTGTCTCGCCTGCAATTCTAAACTTAAACCGTTCGCTTGGTTTTCCATTCTTTAGCACAACACTATGTGACTTTTTGGCATTGAATTTCATCCTTGCCCACTTAATAAGCTTCTCTAGTCCGCTTAAAATCCACCTTGTATCTAAATTATTAAACATGTTTTGATACTGATTGTCAATGCACTGGATCAACAATTTTTAAAAAAATAGAGAGTTTGTGCAATTTGGGAAATCCGATAAAATGACGTCAAAGTTACGTAAACAAACCAGTAACACAGAATGTGATTCATTGTATTTGGGGAATTCCATGTAAATCCAGGCTATTTTTATACAAAGATTTTATTTTTGCACAAACTCTCAAATAGGAGATTACATTATTATTATTAAGTTTGAATATTTGTCTATTTAATCTTGTTTGGTTAGGAGAAATCCGGATTTTGATAAAGAATACTTCCACTATCGCAACGGGCCGACATAAATGATACCGAGATGATCATATAAGAAGGGCGCTTCACGACCAAATAAGGTATTCCTCTCTTCTGCAAGCTAGAAAACATTACATATAAATATGCAAGCCAAATGTGGAACACCTTTTCTAGCTACGACTCGTGAAGTACTCTTCATATAATTTGTCGGACGTATAGTGAACTTTCAATGCAAGTTTGGGCGATTGTTTCAATTCGATAAAAGTATGTTTGGAGCTTATGAAAAACACTTTACAGCAACCACCATGAATATTGCGCACCTTACAAAAACCTACCCAGGGGTGGAAATAAGATAGTTGTCACACTCGCTAGACTGGTGAGTGGTTTAAATTTCACACTCTTCAGCGAAGATTTACACTCACCAAGAGGTGAAATATGAAAAACCGCTTAAATATAGACTCCTCTATTAGGTTTGTATGTGGACAAAATTATTTTTAAGAAAACAATTACGTGCGCCGAAGGCACGAGTCGCAATTTTTTAGTGAATAATTTAAATTCTTTGATTTATATTCTTTAATAATTTAAATTCTTTGATTTAATCAACAAGTTTTGGAAAATTATGTTTTTGATCGTAAATTGTACACTCGCCAGGCTGGCAAGTGGCTTCAAATTCCCAATCGCCAATCGAAAATTTCACTTGCTATGATGAGTGTGGCGAGTGTTATTTCCAACCCTGAATACCTATTATGGAATACCAAGGGTGTGATCCCGATATTTGCTTTCGCCTTATCTCTCTAATACCAACTATGATCTGATTGTCCTAGCCGGAACTGGTAAGAACAGATGCTTAGGGAGGGACAGTCAATTGTATTGTTAGCTATCGGGATTACTCAATCCCGAGCAATATCCCCTGTCATATTTTGTAAATATATTTGTGAGTGAACAAAGTTCAAACTACAAACAGTGAAACAAGGCATATTACATAATCTTATGATTTTTTTTCATAAGCACACTCAGAACAATGCACATATTGTCGGAAATAAAAAATGTTCTCCTAAAAGTAAGTTTTATCTCGACATGTGCCCAGTTTATGTCATATATTGGCACCTATATGAAATGTCAATAGTCGATTAAAGTAAATAGTAGAAGAAGATATATCAATAATTATCTCTTATTGTTATTCATACTTTCCTCTTCTTCTTCTGATAGTGTACAGTCATCCGCACAATATCACGCATATGCGAAGGGCACCCCACGACACATTTTTCAAAAAGTTGTTAAATCACCTTAAAACGACATTACAAGTATGGATTACAACAATATAATGTTTTTTGAACATTACAATTTTACAAAAAGGTGTTCCTTTTTTCCAAGCCAGCTGGGCTGTTCCACCTTTTCTAGCCAGCTTGGAACCGAAAAGGAACACCTTTTGCGAAAATTGAAATGTTGAATTTAACTAAATTACTTGTCATATATTGTAAATAACAGTTTACTATACAATTGCAAGCAGGTTTAATAATTTTTGAAATAATCATTCTCATTATTTATTACGAAAATGAGGAAATTATCATAAAAGACGTTGGTGCGCGGGCAAAAGCCCCGTAGGGCAAAAGCCCCGCAGGGCAGAAGCCCCGCGATTTTTGCAGCTAGGGCGAAAGCCCCGCGATTTCAAAAATAAATTCAATTAATTTTTATTTCTATAAGCGCAAATAATTTTTGCTGATGGCTTTGCATAATAATAATTATTAAACAAAGGCACTGTAGAAATGTTGAATTCGCATAGTTAATTGCAATTATTGAGTTAATGTCGTAATCAATAGCGAAAATTATAAATCCATACAAGCATCCAGCTAATCCGATCATTAAAAAAACAGGGCCGTTTAATGATATGATGTATTTGAGTCGTTATTAGTTGCACTTATAATTTTGGTTTGCTTGAATAAATATATATCATCGATATATTTGATAAATTATGAAAATATGTACGTTAAAGTATCGCGGGGCTTTCGCCCTAGCTGCAAAAATCGCGGGGCTTCTGCCCTACGGGGCTTTTGCCCTACGGGGCTTTTGCCCTACAACCAAAGACGTTCCCCAATCTGGTAAAATCTCCAAGCTAGAATGAACTTCCTGAAAATTTCCAAGCCAGCTGAAATTTGGTGGGGAACAGCTTTTTGGGGGAACAGCTCGTGATGTACTCTTCATATGCATACTCTATAATTAAAGTGACACTAGTATAAATTGTCTTTAATCTATGCGTATTTCAGACCAAAGCAATTTAATTCGAAACACGAAAATGTTCTGTTCTGTTCCAATCCCTTCATATTCATGAACTCTATTCATCCCAAGTTTTATTGCCCGAAAAGAATAAGGAGCAATAACTTCCGGTGAAATAAAGGGCCCGTTTTTTTCTGGCTCAAATAATGTATAAATACATTCTTTGAAAAAATATACGTTTTATTCTGGATTATTTTTTTCTGCAGAATGTATTTAGAGTATTTGACTTTCAGTTCAAATACACCGGATGTTTACAAAAATTATAATCTTTACAAGCTTGTAAAACAAAATTTGTTGATATTCTCGAGATGAATTTTGGAAGTTGATTATATGTTTTTATTGAAAGTATGTCGATAATTAACAACATTTGTGTTTAAAAATGATCTTTGTGATTTTCTATTTTAGAGATTATTTTCTAAAGAAATTTATAATGCGTTTTATTCTGGCCTATTATTTAGAAATAATTAATGTATTCTAAATTTTTTCAGACATCAGAAAAAAACGTGCCCAAAAAAAAAGAAATTTTTTTGTGACTTGTTTATGCTTCTCTATCTTCCATTTTAATAGTTTAAAGCATGTCGAAGACCAGAAGTGCTTCTCATGCAGGGAGTTGGTACAGTGACAAGGGTAAATTTGTATAAATATATTTTGTTTAGTAGTAAAAAAATACAATTTCTCAAGTTTGTGTACGAGGTGCTGGAGCCGATCTTTGATGGATATTTTAATTTCATAGACTTTGCACTGGTGTTCTTTAATATAAATACATTTTTAGACTTATGCACATATGAAGATAACACTTTGAGTTTCATATTAAGCCACAACGTCATAGGTGTTGGGGCCTAGGGCCTGCGAGTTTCCGGACCGTGGGTGACCCGCTTTTCGAATTGTTAGGCCCCAACCATAAAGGTTGGGGGCCTATAGATTCGGGGTGTCCGTCCGTTTGTCTGTCTGTCCGTCATCGATTCTTTTCCAAGCTGTATCTTTGTAACGGATGGTCGTAGAGACCTGGGAATAGGCTCATATGAAAGTCTTGGCCTATAGATGTGCCTTTTGAAAGTTTTGGCCAGATTCGGCCACCGGAAATGGCCGAATTTGGCCAAAATGTCCAAAATAGCGGTTTTTCGAAACTTGAGCTTTTCTAGGCTGTATCTTTGTAACGGATGGTCGTAGAGACCTGGGAATAGGCTCATATGAAAGTCTTGGCCTGTAGATGTGCCTTTTGAAAGTCTTGGCCAGATTCGGCCATCGGAAATGACCGAATGTGACCAATATGTCCATAAACAGCGGTTTTTCGAATTATCAGCTTTTCCAGGTTGTTTCTTTGCAATTGATAGTCGTAGAGACCTGGGAATAGGCATTATGAAAGGTCTTGGCGTATAGATGTACCTTTTGACAGTTGCGGCCACCGGAGGTTGGCCAAAATTGCCCAAAAGCTTTGATTTTCCAAAACATGGGCATATACGAGATAGTCAATACCCCTTCGCATCGGGGGGAGGTCGGGGCCTTTTCGTGTTTCACAAATACTTCCTTGTTTGGGCTAGATTTGAAACTTGGTAAACAATAAGGTAAACAACTTGGCAAACAATAAGGTAACATGTGTATCTAATAATTGTTAGTTATTCATTTTACAGGTGGGGAACTCAACAATCAGTTAGGCAAATGGCTGAGTAAAGTTGATGCGTCCTTTGCTCCCGCCAGAGCTATCATCGCCCCGTAAGTGTCACTTATGAGCCTATAAATCGTAAGTCCCCCAGCCGCCCTGCGGCATAGGACACTCTTGGATTCGGCATCGATGGTCTGTCGGTCTGCCCGTCAAAATGTGTGTATGCTTCCTTTTTTCTCGCTTTTTTATCTCACCTACAAAGGGGAATCGAATAAAGAAATATAAAGTTAACTGATAAATATAAATTAAGCGTGTCCGTATTGATCTTTTTTGTACATAAACCTTTGTCAAAACTCATTTTTACTATCATTGTAATATACGAAATGACCAATGTGACCAGGCCCATGAAAAATCAGAAGAAAAAAATCCGTTTCAGACAAAGTAAATCAGGGAACTAATCCTCCTATAGTTAACTTTGTTGCGTGGTTCTAATATCAAAAGTGGTACTAAAGTTATGTTTAAAAATGTTACTGTCCGTTCTGTTTAATTCATATTTATATAATCACTTAAAACTAATAAAGCGTTTAATGTTTAATTAAAATGTATAAACGGATCATGTGGTTGTCAGGTCCCATATTTCACTTATCTTTTCTTAAATATTTTAGACATGCTGGCTATTACTATTGTGGCGCTTGCGGTGCCTATGCCTACAGACAAGTGGACCCGAAAAGAGTGTGAGTATATGTACGGTTTTTTTAAGTCTTTGACCAAATAATTATTTACAATAAACTACTTACCAAGTTTGCATAAAAGTAAGAAACTTATTATCTCAATTGAACGTCCTTATATGATCCCTCCTGAAAGGTTTTATCGTAAAATTTAGTATAGAGTTCCATCGTAAAATGAAACACTTTGAATTACATACAGGACCTTTTCCTGTGAAAGTATGGGTTCCACAATTAGAACATTCGTGTATATTCTTTGTTTTTCTTATAGGAAGCGAGTGTTTATCCTCGGCCCGTCTCACCACGTTAGCCTCCCTGTTTGTGCCTTATCTTCCGCCGACACTTATCAAACGCCGTTGTACAACTTAACCATCGATCAAAATAGTAAGTTGTTTATTTGACTTTAATTTCATCCGAAAATAGTGGTGAAAGAATATTGATTGATTGAAGTACATATATATCTTCATCTAGTAATTAACGTGATGGATGGTCTTCTGACAACAATAACAAGATTCCTTAACATGCTAAATTTGAGCCTGTAAAAAAACAAAATATATTCAGGTTGAGCCACCCACTCATAGATTAGTTAAATTAAGATAAATACAAACTATTCAAAACAAAATAGCGATTAATCATATTATGTATTGGCAGTATACCGAGAACTACGCGCAACCAACGAGTTTCAAACGATGTCGATGAGCACGGACGAGGACGAGCACAGCATCGAGATGCACCTGCCTTACATCGCAAAAGTCATGGAGAGGTAGGCCTAAAGAGTAGGGGTCATGTCGACTGATAGTAGAATGAAAATATTAAAGGCGATGTTCATTATAATCAACCAATGTATGTGTGTCATACGTCTGCCTGGATTTCCTGATGGGGATTCCCTGATGGGGTTTACATCATTTTAATCAACGTGATTTAACAAGAACGACATAATGTTCTATCGTTAACATATATTTAAGTTGGTATGTAAATAAATAAATTATTTAAAATTGTGTGCGTATCATAAAAATCCTGAATCTGTGGGCATTCGACCATTGCCCAATCATGCTCATATTCCGTTTTATTTTGTAGCCACCAGGGTCAGTTCACCATCGTGCCAATCCTGGTTGGTTCGCTTTCCACGAGCAAAGAGCAGTTATACGGACAACTTCTTAGTCGCTACCTGGCTGATCCCGACAATCTCTTCGTCATATCATCCGACTTCTGCCACTGGGGTAGGTGATATATCTGGTAATTCTTTTTCAGTTGTAATTCCAATATATTTCAAGATATTTGTGTAATAGTTTTATTTTTATACACATTTATGCAGGGTGATATGCTATGATTTTCACACATCAGTGAACTCCATTTATCATGGTATAATAATAGTTACATTTCTTATCAATATAGGTTCAAGGTTCAGATATACGTATTACGACAAAGCAGATGGAGAGATTTACAAGTCCATTGAACGACTTGATAGAATGGTAAGGATTCCGCTATAAAATGAAGTTTAGTCAATTAGTGGTTAAATTAGGGCCATGTGGCGAATCGCATATAAATTTGAGATATCTGTCCGTCAGACGAGCCATCTGTGATCGCTGTTATGTAGTCTTGGAAATAGGCTCAAATTAAAACTCAGTGTTTAGATGTGCCTTATGATAGTTTTGACGAATTGAATGACACTATTTCAATTGTTATCAAAGTAGGTGGTAACGTTGCAAGTAATGATATGCGATCGAACATTAAAATCGATATAAACTGCTGAATTAGTATACATTAATTGTAAATACTTCTGTTCAAGAACTGAAATACAATAACATAAATGTTTGTTATAATCTTTGAGATATTCAGACTTTAGGTCAACCAAGAAAATTACATTCGAGATTTATTCCGACTTTTTTTTCAGGGTATGGATCTAATCGAGTCGATGGACCCCGCTGCATTTAGTGCTTACCTCAAGAAGTATTCAAACACAATCTGCGGTCGCCATCCTATTGGAGTGCTTCTTAATGTAAGATTTTATATGGAAACCTGTTTTATTGTTAAAGTTGTTTCTATCTTCGTAACGCTGTTTTTATGGTTTCCATTGGTATAATTAAATGTTTCATTGTTTATATGAAACTGCATATGAAAAGACTCTAAATTGGGCTTTTCTTCACTGGCTGAGGTAAAGTCCTATTTAAAAAAATATACATGTTTATCAAACGTGTAAGGGAAACAAACCAGGTCGTTTTGATAATGATCATTGATTTACCCCTAGAGCAATATACTCAGAATCATGAACACTTGACTTCTAGTTTTATCATTTTGCTCCACACAGGCAATCGCAACGCTTCGTGGATCAAACGGCCATCACCTGCAAATGAAGTTCCTCAAATACGCGCAATCTAGTCAGGTGCGAAGCAGCTCAGACTCCTCCGTCAGCTATGCCTCCGCCGCACTCACCATTCACTGACCGGCGTATGTCGACAACGCCCAAAATACACCTGTAGTGTAAACCGGTTCATCTCATCTAATTGCACTGTTAGTGTATGAGTATCCACAATCTTTAACCATAACCACAGGCGCTTCATCTCGGGTAGATCTGTGACTGCGAGCAGCTCTGTTCTCTCTGTCCTTAAAGATATAGAGCCCGGCTGTCTCCATACCTTAATCATATTAATATCAATTTCATACCAAAAATAGCAGTGCTGAACTCCACAGTTCAGAAGTAGAACCACCGTTGTTATATCAATATTTATTTATCTATTTTATACAATAGTTCAATATTTGGATCACAAGCAATAAGGACATATTTGGAAACATTTATACGGCTTAGTTGATATCCGAATGAAATGAAGTCATTTAATTATGAGGAGATAATTTTTATCGTTGATGTTGCCGCTCGGCCAACCATGCATAGTCCTTTAATGCACATTATCAGAACTGTATCGCATCCGTTCGTGCCGATATGCAGAGTAAATTAACGAAGAATGTATGTGATAATAATATAGCACTAAGCAAAGCTTAGAAAGACTGGACCTTTATAGTTAGCGAAAACCAATTAAATTGTATGTATTGTATCATATGCTATTTATTGTACGTTTTTTTCGTAGTTCAATAATATAATCATATTTTTGCACCAGGGTTCTTATTGTTTTTTTTTTTTCATCTTAGGAAATGTTTAGAACTTGTGTATTCTTGTATTTCATTTTATTAAACTATTAAGTTCGTACCACGAATCAGTCTTTGGCTTGAAAAAAAAATCCGTGCGTTCGGTAAAACTTCAGAATTATGACCTGATTGACTTTACTAAAATTGTTTGTAGTAAATGCTTGAAACATGTAAAGGTATATCCAGTGTTTGCATCATATTTAATGAAACGTAAAAATATATTCAGAGCTTTTGATGTTAACCAGCTTTTTAGAAGCGATTTATTCTCAAAACCTTGTTTGTTCATGGAGTATTTGTTGTATGATTTCAGTTTTAGGAATATTAATATATATACGATTTTTGTTCTATGAAAACCGACTATTAAACATAGGCATCAGAGATGCAAAGCCCCCAGCCTAGCCAAAACATTCTTTAACACGAATATTTGTCAATAAAAAAAAGCAGGTCAAAATAATTTCTTTCTCACTACGACTTTCTTATAAGGTCTTTCTCACGTCTTTCTCACAACGACTCTCTCACAACGTCTTTCGAACAACGTCTTTCGAACAATGTATTCCCGACAACGTCTTTCTAACACCGTTGCCCTTATATATTGGTCCACACAACGTAGTTCTCAAAATGTCACAATATACGCATAATCTGTCTGTGCTGCACAAATATCCCAATATATCTCGAATTCGTCTAAGTTCAGTACCCTTTCTTTTCTACATTTTGTGATCGATCAAACTGAAACCTCAACGTTGCACATCGGCATTATATATTCATCCACTGTGTGAAGTTCAGAACCCTAGGACAGAGATTTCATACCAAAGTGCCGCGGACAATGTGTTGTATAAATATCCTAAAATATCTCAAATTCGTCTAAGGTCAAACCCCCGTAATTTCGACAATTTTTGGTCGATCAAACTGAAACCTCGACGTTGCACATCTGCAATATATATTCTTCTACTGTGTGAAGTTTCAGAACCCTAGAACAGAGGCTTCATACCAAAAAGCCGCGGACAAATTACTGCATCTCAAATGTTAACAGACGGACGGACGGACGGACGGAATGGGGGATAGCAATAGCCCTCAGCCAAATTTGTTGGCTGGGGGCTAAAAAAAGTCTGTAAGGAAATGTGTATTTTTCAAACTAAGAGTAATTAAGATTCGACATAATAAATGATAATGGAAATTACTGTTTATTGTCTTTCAAGAAGTCTAAATGATGTTTGATTGCTGAATGCCGTTGCATGCAAAAAAAATGCACTCCAGTAACGTTGAACGATGTCTGATGTTTCATCCAGTTGTTCTCTGCATCAATACCTGCAAATAAAGACTTAGTTTGTGAATGGAAAGTTATAAGTACATTATTTCCTCGTGATTTAAGACTGTTAAGCAAATGGTATTCCGAAATAATTTCAGATGTTTCAATAACTGAGATGGTTTCATAAATATTTTAGAATTATGTGAAAAAAAAACTTATTTAATATTAAATTTTATTCAAAGTAAAGGACGCAAACCTTTATTAGGGCGATAAATTTGTAAACTTAATTAAGATTTTACAAGATAACAAATTAAGATGTTACTTTATTTAAGCACTAAAGCAATCAAGCTATATATGTTCATGTATATTAGAGAAATAAAATGAAGAAAAATTATAAGTTATGTTTTATTTTTTACTTACCATTGATTTGGTCACCAGTTATTCATCCCATATATTCATTTGAAAATTCGTTTTACTCTTATCTTGTCGGCTTTGAGTAGATACACATCATGTGACATGGCAGCATCATTGAAGTATAAATTGAAATGCGACTGTTTTCCACTAAGCGGATAAGGAAGTTGTACACCAATTATATTGTACATCGCCGTTTAAATAAACAACCATGTCAAGGTACAAAATTCATTGCGGAAAGGTTAACGACGACAAATTAAGAGTGCCCTTAGTACTTAAATATTTGAAGTCTCTTGAATAAATATTAAGTGACATATGACTTATATGCTTATAATTTCTCCATCAAAATTATAATCATTGTCATTTACACAAAATTCTTGCATATATTTGATGAGATTTTATCTCGTAAGAAAATAATTCTGAGCTTAAACCAGCTAAATATGAGCATCGGGGTTTTCTAATAGAGAACTTGTTTTCACACCTAAATCAATTTTGATAGATTTCGCATGTTTTTTTTTTTTAGATTTTGATACACCCTAAATCCCCCAACGCCCCCGATGTTGTAAATTCAACATAAATGGGTAAATTATTTATACATCCATAGTAACTTAATACAGAAATATTCAAAGTATGAATCATTATGATTAAATTAAAAGAAGGTGCATATTCACCATAAGTTTATTTAAAGCCAATAAAATCATTAAATGCACTTAGTCGACTGTAACATTTATAGTACTATTATATATTATAGCATCATATTATGCCTTTTGGATGCCAAATGTGACAATATTTTTTTCGAGACATATTTTGAACGAAAAGCTTCGAAGACGATAGAGATGTACAGCTAGATATGCATGTATACTTTATCATACAACATTAACATTTCTTAAAGATGTATGTAGCTTTTTTTTTCAATTAGCAAAACTATTATTACTATCTAGTTATTAAGGAAGAATCTATGTTAGTAAAAAGCGTTGTAATAAACAGATGTGGGTGAATAATCCAAGCCTTAAACACTTTATCTTTATTTTAGATGAGCTTTTCACAAAGAAATTCATTTAAAGTACCTCATTTAATAATATGACACACAATAGGCAAACACACAATATCACATTTGAACACATAATCATTACTCATGAACATTCATCTACTCACCGACTTAATAGTACTATATTTTTTAAAGAATTAAATACGATAAAATATTTTCATAAAATGAACCAACAATCAGAATAAACAATGACTCAGATTAGTGATCTATGGAACACGCAACCCTCCAGCAATACTTTGAACAAATTCGGACAAAACTTTATGAAAATATATTCAACGGAGCTGTGGACTAGGCTTTGTATTCTCAATTGTCGAATAGGCCTTGCAACAGTTGCGTCGTCTTGTTGGGTTAATGAGGCTGATCTTGAAGATACACTGTCCAATTCTCACGATTCGTTTTCAATGCACAATGTCCCTCTCTTCTGATCTTAGTGTTTGCATCAACAATTCATCACTCCAGAATTGGGTTTACCTGTAAATGAATAAACAGCATATGTTAAGTATTTCAATTTAATAATCGTCTCAAGAATGAGGAGTGAATAAAAGTGATTTTCTTATTCAAACAAAGAGGACATAGAATAATGTAAACGTTAGCTTGCTGTCTTTTAATAACCATAAAAACACAATGGAAATAGTAATAGTATTACTTATACTTACATGTATAATCAATTATTTGCTTTTCATCAATCTAAGCTTTCTGATGTCACATTGATGTCAACAAAATCCATGTCCCCTGCAAGATTAAGTAATACATTGATAAAAGATATGCATAGATGATGTCTTTACGGAGCATGACCAAGGCACATGTTATTCTTATAAAAATGAAATTAACGATATTATAAACGACTTAAAAGGATAACGTTTTGAAAGTAGATATTCCCCTTGTTAAATTAGTTTGAAATAATCCTTTCTAGACACATATCTTATTGTTTCAGCATCTATAAAATAGGGAACCCGAGAAAAAAAATATAGCAAGAAATATAGTCATATTTTTGTCTAAAAATAAAATAACTGATTTTGTCTACATTTTTTTTCGATGCAATCACAGTTTTCGCTTACCCTTTGCATTTGCATCACCCGATTTATCTTCCTCTTTTTTATCACCACCGGCCCCAAAGAATATATCATGCATTTGATTTTCGCCGCTAATCGACGACATGTTTCCTTGGTTACCCGACAACGCCGACGGCTTTCGCGCTGTCACCATTGGAGGCGGTTTAACCTTGCCATCCGATGAACTAATAGTGGAATCATCAATATCCATGCCTAACAGTTCCATATCTCTGCGCGTCGCTGCATCAATTCTCTTCGTTACTGTCGCAGGAGGCGGTAACACGATGTTGCTTGCAGTCTCCCTTTTCGAAGGCGGTATGGGCGGTTGATCGGTAACAACCGGAAGTGCCTTGAATTGCCCTTTACCGTCGCTTATTGTTATGGACGTGTCATCTTTCTTCGCGGCGGTGACGGCGAATCTCGAGGGACGTTGATGCACGATGACCTCTGGCGGAGGCGCTGGAGCAGGTTTCTCTTCGGCGATCTTTTTAATGGCGTTACGTGTTTGCAGTCGCATGGAGATCGCCTTTTGTGCCAGTTGCTTTTTCATTCCGGGCGCGGGCCCAGTATGGCGCCAAGGCCAAGCTGCCGCTTTAGCGGCAGTGACAGGGCCTGAATTCGCTGCTGGTTTCTCGACGTAAACGACTTTCACGTCATCGTCATCTTTTTTGTCCTTTGCGTCATACTTGATGACTTTGTTAGCGTCTTTTTTAATATTCAGATTCAACTTGATGCGATTATCATTTTCCTGTTGCTGTGCCTTTGTTTCGCTCTTAGAAGATGAATCCGATTTCGCGCCAACCGAGTGTTTGCTTTTGTCGCCGCTTTTAGAATGAGACACCGCTGACTTCGACGTGTGTTTGCTTGTGTCTCCCCGTTTAGGGCTTTTCTTAGACGACGATCGCGAACTTTTCTTGGACGACCTTCGTTCCGAATCGCTTTCAGATGACGAGCTACTTGACGTTGAGCTTGAAGAACTACTGCGATCTCGTTTTTTATGTTTCGATTTCTTGCGCTCTTCCTTCTTCTTCTTTTCAATGTATTCGTCCTGTTTGCGTTTCTTGTCCGATGCCTTTTGTAAGTCCTCTTTTTGCTTGGCTATTTTGGCATCTTGCTTAGCCGCTAGCTCCTTTCTTTCGAGATCCAGCTTGATTTGGAGGCCCGCCGCCCGATCAAGGTTCCGTCGCTTTTCGTGGTACGGATTGGCTTCGATAAAATTCTGCATATGAAAATATATGTATAACATTATGTTTATGATACAATACGGATTTGCTAACATACTTTTCCCTAAATATGGTGTTATACTTGCACCGGCTAAAAATAGTTCTATCTACGGAAAATGTTTTATAATTTCGTATAAGCTGCTCTTTTCCATAACCCGCATCCTTATTTTACCGATACATTTATAAAGTCTACTTTCTTCAAGAATCCATTCAGATAAGCTGTTGTCAGATGTGGATTGACTTTTCTTGTTCATTTTTGCGAAATTTGGTCGTAGTGTATCCATGAGACTGTCTTATAAATGTTAAATTGGACATTAACTTACGCGGTAATTTTCATTATGATCTTCACTTTTTAAATGATCCTCCGCACAGTCATCATCTCCGGTAAAAACTTTACATAATGAACAGTAAAATGCTTTCGAAGCCATCAAAAATTCAACACCTGTTTGAAACCAGAAACAAAGGAATATGCAAAAGATATGAACAGGGAAAAATACAAAAAGGGATATCTTTGGCCGTCTCTCTTCCAGGACTAGGTGTTGCAGGAATTCTGATGACGTCTTTTTTTTCATTCGTTTTTTTTTTTTCATATAACGGTAACACTGTGAAGACCTCCTGAATTGACTTCCATTTATTGTGTTGGTATATTTTGTTTTATTTCTGATCAGCACTTGGGACTTCTACCTTTTCTTTCAAGCAGCTGTAAAATGTAAAGCATTGTTTAAGAATAACGAAAATGATGACGATTACGATAAAGCACTGAAAGGACCTCTTTAAGTGGCTGATTAGAAGAATAATCATGTGGATCATTTAGTCTAAGCTTATTGTGTCCATTTGGAAACTTTATTTGAAGCCTTTGAATGAAAAATGCCTTTTAAAAAATCACTTCATGATCAAATTTAAGAATTATTATCTAATACCATAGACAACACCAACAAACATTGTACAATAAAACAATAAGACAACTACAACAATCCAGGTATATTTCATTCACAATTCGCACACATTTACCCCTTTTATGAAGCCTATTTCGAAAAGTGTGAAAAACAAGCTATTTCAGCATTTCAGCTCTCTACCTTTAAACGGCGCTACTGCCTTTTTCTGATGCTCATTATATTTCGGCGGGTTCTTCATGGTTTCGGGTATCCACGGGGCGCTGTGTGGCTCCATGCTCTGTATGACATTCATTAGAGTGTCATAATATCATAAATGCCATAATATTTTCTTGAATGATTAAATCTAATAGAATCAATGAATCAAGTATTATTTTCTTAATTAAAGCTTAGTTATTTCTGGCCCCTTGATGTCAAGATATTTCAATAAACCACATCCTTTTTCACTCATTCATTCAAATAAAATGATTATTATCAATCTATATATTCGTAAAAAGGGGCATTTGTATATTTTACCATACACAATAACCGCGGTTACACACACGACCGTCGTTTTGGTTGCGCGAATGTCATGTAGACGACGCTTGCGCTCGTGCCAATGTGTTTTTCATAGTATTTCATACATCAGGAGATTTATTATCTAAGAAAATCCCTCGAGTTTGCTCGAACCTCCTGTACCCGCGTTTCAATAACAAAAATTCAAGTTTTTAAAAGCGCGTGAATCGTTTTGATCGTGCGAGTACCGTTTGGGATGACGATCGACTCTCGATTTGTGGGTTAAAATGCACCCCTGTGGTATAGGGGAGAGCGGGGCACGTTGTGCCGTGGGGCACGTTGTGCCACCCCACTTATCTCGTAATCCACTTATGAATTAGTTTGGTGTTTATTATCATTAGAAGGGCATTTTCATTGAGTACATCCCCAATAAAAATTAAGCTCCAATCGGGACCAAAGATTTTGTCAGCATGCATTTTTCAATTTTTGCATACCAAAAGCAAGTTTGGGGTTTTGATTATTATAATTTCTGTTTTCCAAGAAAATATAAGGAAGATCCTTTATGGTCGATAAATGCTTTCACGTCGGACTAATTTGCCATCATACAAAGTTTAATTAACTTTACTCTTATACAACCAGAGGAGCGGTTGGATTAGTTGCTCAGGGTGACAGCGGGGCACGATGTGCCATTCATGAATGGGGCACGTTGTGCCACATTTATTTTCAAATATTCTTTAATTTAAATTGAAAATACTGTTAAAATTGAATTTAAAATTAATTTATTTGATAAACTAGAAGGTCAGTGACCTTGGATCCCCCGTGAACTTCAACAATGCGTATATGCAGGATGGTCAGTTTTTACTAAAATTAACTTTGGAAATGAC
>LQRL01065953.1:0-16756 GCA_001703475.1 Hydroides elegans | reverse complement strand
AAAGGCTTATTTTTGTGCAACATGGCGTCCTTATCCTTAAAATATATTATGCATTCCAAGCTAATCAATAATTATTTTTATACATGCTGGATCGGGGAATTAGACAGGGATGGGTCAAAAGTAAAGTTGAGATTAAATCTTATCTCAAGGTTTAAAGACTTCCCTTGTTAATAATTATATATAGATAAATTTTAGCACAATGTTTATGTCTATATAAACCAAAATATATTGAAAATGTTCAATATAAATGCCATTGGTTCAAATTAGGTAATAAATGTTCACCTGTATCTGTTAACGCACAAAGTTTTTTTAAAAATGTTTATGTTTTGAGGTTGTAGGATATCAATATGTTATTTGGTGGGAACGACCCTATTTCTCAGTGCGTCCACTTTATGGGGTCGTTCCTATATTCATGGGCGTGCTGAACAATAGGGAAGTCTTCAACCAGGTTATTGACAAGCTGGACAGTTGATACATTCTGGCATAATATCTATTATCTATCTGTGATATAGTTGAAATATGTTTTGAAGGGTTTAAAGGTAATATCAAAAAGCTCTTTTCGAAAGTTTATCAATATTACGTTTAAGACTGTACTTAAAACACTCGGCAAGGATGGTCCGTACCACTGTAGTTTCAGAAGTGACGTCGATCGGATGCACACATTGTTTTCCAGACGTTATATTTCGTTCGATCTAGGATTAACGACTTTCTTAAGTCATATTCGGTTGCAACGTTGCAACGACGTTATTTATTACGTCTGTGATTCAAAAGGACGTCCAAAAAACATTCATATGGAATTCATATGGGCCCGAAAAATGATGTCGTTTTGACGTAACTAACCGTCTTACCGAGTGGAATGGGACAAAAAATGTAATACTTTATCTTATTGTGGGCTTGCAGGCTAAAATAAAAAGCGTGTTGAAATGGGAATAATATTGCTGCTAATGCTATAAACCTTAGCAACATGGACTTATCGTTTATGTGCATGTATATCAGAAATCATTTTAAACGTCCATACAGTCTATGCTCACAGGTTTGCTTGTGAAAAATATCACGAAAACATAACGTTGTAAGCGAGTATCACAAAAGTTAAGAAAGAGCAAATGATTTCACTGTTATGGTGATAATCACATTCAATTTTTACCTTACGTCTTGTGAGGCTACAGTGCCTGAATAGTCGTTTGTTTTATCTAATAATTAGACTTAGCACTACGCCAAAATGTTAGTTGAATTAAAAGTTGAATTTAACATACCTATATCAATTTATATAGAAATATAGACATTTTGTTTAATCTTATTTGTACATTGTTATTTATGTGTTATTTATTCTGTTATGTTACCATAGTCTTTTCATTGATATAAAATATTTAAAATGCATATATCGTGTTTTTTACTACGGAGTAAAATTCGACTTCTGACACGGATTAAATAACCATGTGAAATAAGGAAATTTTACTCAATTATCAATTGTATTTACGATTTATTTGTTAATATTATTTTTCATCACCACGAAACATGGACAGCGGTCGGCAAGTATAAATTATTTTTTGTTGATTAACATCGACAATTGAAAATTACTTCAATCCAACTCAAACTAAATCATTATTTTATCATTGAACTTACAATACCAACAACAGGAAAGGAACAATTCTCGTCCTTATATGTTCTTAAAGTATTTAGTCAATTGGTCAAAAGTCCGATAAATAACATACAAATAAAGACAAAAATCGATGTCGTTCCTCCTCGCTTCTCGTCGATCAAAGTATAGCCAGGCACCTAGGGAGTGGTCAGACCTCTAGCGACGCGGAGCGACAGCGATTCTTATCATTATATGTCCTTTATAGGACTTACCAATTTTCCAAACTTCCTTTAAATACCGCATTAGGACAGGATTGCTGTCCCTTCTCGTCGCTTAAAGTATAGCAACGCATTTACGCGTATGTTTTAATGAAACCAATACACCTTCCTTTATTTGAGATGCGGGCCACACCTTGAAATTCGGGTAGATTCTATATTTTTATCTCGCTAATTCACATATTTTGTTACGAAGGTGTTAAAAGAATAATGAAGAGACACTTGCATTTGATTGCACACACATAAATACGGATCATCTTGCAATGTCACTAGATGCAACTTAATTATATCATTTATCATTCCCTTGTTTTCCACAGTCTTGTATAATGCCTATGTTTTACTGGAGCGATGTAAATTATTCATTAAAATTCTAGAAACGTATCCATGAATGTTTATATTGATTTTCAAACCAGCATTATAATGATTGCTCGAACCCGACCATGTTTACCCCCATAATTACACATAACTGCAAAATATCTATTGGAGCAGCGTTTTTGGAAATGTTCTTTAAAAGACATCATGAATAAAACACGAATCTAATCACTCTCATAGCAAGATTATCGCGAGCGGCCTATTCGAAAATGCGCAGGTCACCAGATTTCGATTCAAGGGTCCACATTTGGTGCAAGGATGGTGTCTGGTATGCAGATATAGAACTATTGCTATGTTGAATTACAGATTTAATTACAGAATATGTTCAAACACCAATAAAAAGACTATACGATTTAATGTAAAATGGATATAAACTACATCATAAGAAACAAGCATGTAAGCTAGGCCACTCGACATGCCCTCTCACAACGCACAAATAGCGTTCTCATTTTGCCACGTGTAAAGGTTTTCCTTGAACGTTTTATATATTCAAAAGATCGCAATAAAATCTGATGTAAGAAGGTCACATATTCAATGTCGGGACGTCAAAGGACGTCCGGAAAACGTTCACATGAATTCAATGGGAATGACCATTCGGTGTAACATCATAAATTGGTGTTGAACGCGCAAAACCTTTGGCCGATTTGGCAGATGACAAGCATTGCAAAACCCTATAAATATCAGTTGCATTTAAATCTAAATTAGTTCATTTGCATTGCAGACCATTATTGAAAAGTGCACTACAGAAAATCGTGCACTTCGATATAGAGCGAAAATCTACTTATCTATTGCAGATATGCATTTTCTATTTCCTAAAATGATAATTCAAATAATATTGTCAAGATTATTGATTTGCGTATCATGTCAAGTATTTTCATTATTCATTTTAGGTCATGAGTCTATGGACTAAAGTATTGATATATCAAGGTTTATGTCAAAAATAGCCTGCAAACAATAATTTTTTATCTAAATATAGAAACTCACTGTCATAGGTTTTTCCATAATCTCGATTCGTATCATACGTAGTTGCAATGTTTTGTTCATATTGCAGTATATTGAATCAAGGACTTTGACATAGAGATATAAGGAAAACTCAGGATTAAGAAAATAAAAATCGCAGTTAAACATATGCATATAAATTTCAAACGTTGAAACACAATGGATATCAATTAGATTTGCAGCTTACTCTTAAATGCATTAAATTGCAATAGAAAAACGAAAGTGTTATAAAATTTGTGAGATATCATACAATATTATGTTTGAATAATATACAAACGGTAAATTGCTTGATATCATATAAACATATAATTTGGAGCCCTACAATAATATCATATATACCTACACTCTCAATATTGAAGGGCACCCCACGACACATTTTTCAAAAAGATGTTAAATCACTTTAAAACAACTTTACAAAGACGAACAACAACAAAATACTCCTTTTTAAACATTAATATTTTGCACTTTCAATATTGACATCCTTGCTACATATAGCAAATTATGCATTAAAGAAATCATAACTGCAACCCTGTTTTTGTTATGCTAATATATTATGTATTAATGAAAATATAATCTTAAATTTTGCGAGTCAATACATGTACATGTAGGTGCGTGTAGGTATAAAGCCTAGCTCAATGTTGATAAAATCTAAACATAGATTTTACTCAACTCACGACCATCATTTCCATGCATTCCGTCATTCACCTCAATGCCTGTCTACCAAAAAAAAATATTTGCAAAAATAATTTATCGATTTTAAATAAAATAGAACTAAATTTACTAATTATTCAATAGCAAATACAATTATTCAATACATTTATGGTCATCATATTTATCACATTTTATCTATGTTTTTAAATAGATGAAATAGTTGTAAGTTATTTTTAAGTGCGTAGGCCTTACGTGAATTTAATATCCATGAACATGGAAAACTACTTAAATACTCTTTAAATAAACAAAAAAAAATCAGCGGTTTTGAAAGTGAGACAGAATGGCGGCTGGACGTGACCAAAAGGTCTCTGGTTCTGTTGTCAAGCAAGATGCCGCACTGTCTCAGCAAACGGATGAAGGTATTGATTCCATGTATCAATTCTAAGATGTCGAGTATACAATTTTACTTATCGAGATGATTATATTTAAAGCATTGTTAAAATAAAAAAAGTTATATACTTTATCGTTAGTATATATTTTAATATGTCATATGAAAATAACCATTTAATTAAGAAATAAATGCATACATTACCCACCAATTATAATAGCATTTGTTCTCGCAAATAAAAATCTCATTAAACATTTATTAATGAAAAATATATACCTTAATGATATTTAGTGAATGAAAATTACAAAGATGAACAACACTCAAGCCCCGATTTGAGCTATTTAATTTGAATATTTACCGGAACTTCTATGGACATGAAAGCAATAATACAAGAAATTCAAGATACGAAAAAAAAAACGTTGTAAAACATGTAATATTGTGATGTCCATTTATATTTTTATCGTAAGCATTCTATTTGTTCAGTTTGTTCGTACAGGATTTCCCCAGTACCCCCAACCTGATGTCCCTATCGATGACCTTCAAGAGGTCAACTTAGATGACCTTGGAGAAATACTTCAAGGTCAAAACGCGGTCAACTTCAGTGCATTATTACGCGATTCACCAGATTTCAACCCTGAGTACCCAACAGTAGTATCGGATCTGGCCAAGAATAAGAAAGGTGGACAAAAACAGGACAAGAAATATGGACCCGTGCCCAATATTCGTGATCAATCACAAAAACTACATTCGGTGTCGATACCGTCTACAGTTGAGGATTTCGAGGGAGGTCAGGAGTCACCAAAGCCGTGTACTAGTTCAGAACCTCCAACGGATATTTCAGAGAAAACTGCTCAAGACTCACAGGGATCATCTGTTCCGATTACTGAACCATCTGGGGTGAAAACGAAAAAGCCACAAGGTAAGTATCAATGTACGGTCCATATAAAGATTTATATGCAAATAATTTAATTTTCGCAACAATTTTTTTATAAGCTGTCTTTGTCTATTTTTTCTTGTGTATTGTGAACACTGTTGCCCTTTGAACTATGCAAGATTGACGCATTTTAAAGAAATTGCATAATAGAAACATAACGGTATGCAATGAAAGCCAAGAAATGTCTGTAAAACAAGCAAGAACCAATTCAAATACGTTGTGTATATTGCTAAAATATAACTGAATACACTAAATATGTGGAGTCAACACGTTATAGATAATTGTTTATTTCATCTCAACACTGTCTATATATTTTAGCAATTAAAATTGTTTCCGAATAGCAGAATAAAGACAAAAATATGATACACACTTCACATCTAAAATATTGGGGCAATCCTTAAGAATACTGATCCCATAAAAGTTTATGATAAACTATATCAATTGCATTATTATGGACTGACGCATAGTAATGATGCTTAAATGATAAATGTTATCACCAAAGCTTGAATAAAATAATCAAACTTTGAACTAAGTCATTATTACATTTTTTCTTAGTTTCTAGGTTGTCGACCTTAATATTATCAGATTAATTTTTAATTAATGTCCACCCAATGATGTAAAAATCGATTCTCAAATACGATTGGACCAGTAAGACACTTAACAAAAATAATTTGATGTTTATCAATGACTGTTGATTAAAATTCGACTAAAAAATCTCCACTAGATCCAATTCTTCTTCAACCCTGATGTGTCGTCTTCGTGTTGTGGTGCTCACGACAGTTTGGTTTTCTTATCTTTATTTGCGGTGCTTTTGGTATAAAACACTAGGGTTCGAATACAGCTCTTTCATAATTTCTGCTGCAAAGAAAACTAGATTAAGTGTACTTGCCAATGTACACATTTACTTTGTTTATACTTGATTGAAATATACTTGTTTTGTCTTTCTGTTCAGCCTTGATATCTACATTTTGTTTATCTTTTTATCTAACGCTCAGGCCGTCTCCACACTTGAGTTACTGATTGGGGAGTCAAGGTTATTTATATGTTACTAATAATGTTTTCCTCTTCCAACTTTCGCTTGGTTTTAGTTTTTATTTTTTTCTTCACTTTGAATGTACAAGCAGACCACCCTTTGATAATCAAGCATATTTGACCCTTTAGTGTATAACACTAAAAGCTCTATCGCACCCTAAATGTCAACTTTGATTTCGGCTAAACTAAACCGAATCTTGGATTTGAGGCTATATCATAGATGGTATGTCTTTAATTCTGATGAGGACACCGATGGCAACCCATAGATGACTCTTAGCGACACAAAAGCCTTGGTTAGGTCTCACATATACTACTGCCACAGTCTTCTTGTTAACATAAAAGGCAAACCGATTAACACGGCACGCACAACGTCAACGCAAAAGTTGTGTTTCAGATGAACATAAAAATAAGTGTTTGTATATTCGTCAAATGTGCCAATTATTGCCCATGTGCGAGCAAATTTACTATATGATCACTAAGGTTACGTTGTATGTACTGTATAGAACGAACCTACAGACCAAATAGTATTTAAGTCAGGATCGTTAAATGAACAAGGGACTTCGTAGCTTCACATTTGAGATACATAAAGTCCATTGTTCGAGAGTGGGGTTATCTTCATTTTTGTGTAGCAGCGAAAAATAAGCGATACGATATTTCCAACAGGCAGAGTGAGCTAGTGACCCTAGGGTCCATAGTTCCAAGATCCTACTTTCATTCATATTGGGTCTCCGAAGGACATTTATATTTTCCCTACTTGATAGAAGCTGAACAATACAGTACAGTGTCCACCATGTTCCTTTCATATTTATATAAGACATACTTCACAATCATAACTAAAGCTCAAACATACTTATTTAAACAAATTATATATTCCATAATTGTATACCGATGTCAAAACACCAAATGTTAACAATGTTTACTCTTTCTACTCGTATTGACCTCCGACACTGTTAAAAAGTGGTATATACATATATTGACAAAAAAGGTCCCACAAGTTATCATCATGATATGCCTATCTATTTCAGAAATATTTGAAAACCTATAATCTTAACCTCCTTACAATAATTCATAATTCAAGGACCTTTCCTCAAAATCGTCTTTGTTTTTATATAAACTTTAATTGTATTTCATATTGCCTTGAGAAACCCTTGTGGGATCAATTTGCAAACACATATGTCGCGGTGCAAGCTTTAACTTCAAAGAATTTATTCATGATGCATCTGAAACTTCGAAAACAAAAGTAAATTGATAAAATTTGTTATGTAATTTTCATTTAGCATTTTTGGCATTACATAGAAAAGGACATATTTTTATAATGCAGTTTATGCAAGTTTATTTTCACAAACATATATTTCTTGACTTAGGATTATATTTTATTTTGTATTGTAGAAAAAAAGTTATTAAACGTTACAAGTTTATCAATGCGCATAATAATATGTCAAATTATGTAAAACAAATTGCAGATCAAAGCAATGAATTTCCAGGATCATGTAAAGTCAAACAGAAGGGATAGAACAAGGATAAGAGTGCTTTTAACAAATAAAAGCCTCGACATGTGAGCATTGTTTGTATGACCCTGGCGTTCGGCTCCAGGTACCATACAGTGAAAAGTTATGTATATGCCATCGAGGTGCATAAGTATTCAGACAAGGAAGCCAATAATAAATTTCATATTTGAATTGGAAATTTGATTTGACCTTTTATTTGTTACTGTATTTAGAGAGATAATCAGACATTTGCCATGCTGGTAAATATGCATTAACATACATGTATCGAGACTTTTCACTTTGTCATTTGTCAATATTTTGTTCTTCCATTCTTACCACCATATATATTTTAATAATTATGTAAATTATGTTTTTGCGATTTTGGGTATAGAAAATCAGTTCAAAGCATGCTTTAAAAAAACGGATATGTGTTTTGTATTGCATAAACACATATTTTTAATTTTAAGACCTTTATATGTAATTTACTGTTCAAGTTTATAAAAAAATACATTGTATAAACGGGATACGGTGTACAAATATTGAACATTTTATTTCAAATGTCCTCAATATATAATTAAATACATATGGTAAATATGATAAAGATACAATATTTTATTCTTGTTTTAGGCCAAATCGCATGTTTATAAACATCTTTGCACCGTAAGCACCATTTATAGATATGTGGCTTAACTTTAAGACAAAATAAAGCCACATATAAAATATGTATTAAAGACAGTATTGAAGGGATAGTTTGATTTAAATGGCTGTATAAAAATGGCGTGTTATTCATATATCATCCGCTCTGTACAACGTTTAAGAAAATATCAAAACTTTAAAATCGAACATTGGACATTGCTTAATTCGTGATTGTGCATAAATCTACGTAAATACCATCACCAAATATTAAAACGTTTACGACGGAACGTTCACGACGGAATTTCTTGTAATGGGATTTTAAGGATAGCGGGTGAAGCAATTAAGTGGTCACAGTTTATTTAGTATGGGGCAAGTTATTACATTGTTCCGGTTATTTAGAATAGGACAGTACTGCTCTAATACCATTTAAACATATATTTGACATAGATCAACCGTATTTGTCAATGGTAGCGATAAGAACTGTATTTCAATTTGTTTGGCATGGACACCGTGTACGTTGTTGCAGCAATTTTACAAATAATGCCACTAAAACAGTGAAATAACACATGTATTATACTCTAACTATCATGTTATTGTCATTTATAAAAAATGCAATAAAAATATCTACTACATGGTTAGGGTGTGTTGCTTAAAGAAATGCAAATATAAAGTGTATTGAACCGTAGAAACGCCTGATCTACTTTTTTCCATGGATACATTTAAATTCATATTGTTTGGGATGTTTTATTAAAACACTTATTTTAAATATTTTGTGTCGGTTTTATTTCTTAAACTACTTTTTATCTTTCAATTTTTGCAAGTTCCAGGCACTAAGATTGAACAACAAAGCACATAGCTACTTTTAAAAAATAAATGAGCATTAGAAAATTTTGTTTTGAGCAAAGTCGCCTTTCAAAGCCTTTCCTTTCTTAACAGGTGTATTCACGCTTATTTGTTACGTCACAAACCAAACCGAAAACGTCATAACGTTATGAACTCAAACATAATTATGAAACCAACAGGTGCAATGATGGGAGAAGGAAATATCAGAATTAAATTCAAAGCTGATTTTAACGAATTAATTGAATGCCATTTAAAATGTCATAAATTAACAATTATAAAGCATGTATTAATATGTATACACAATAGCAGGCAAAATATATAACATGTAAGTTGCTAATGATATATTATTTTGAAACACTCAAAATACATGCATAGCACATGTACACATATTCATTGCATTTAATACCTTAAGTCAAAAAATTCTTGGGCAATCCTTAGATCAACCCAATATCAATTTTAAAAACAAATAGGTCATTACAAAATCATCAAAATCAGAAGTTATCCTGTAGTAAAGGGAATCCATTATTCAGATTCAGGATGAGTAGATGTTTATTGCACTCAGGGAGTCGAAGTGGATGCACTCAGACTCCGGCTTCGTGCATTCACTTCGACTCCCATCGTTCAATAAACATCTACTCATCCTGAATCTTCATAAACACTTCCCTGATATATATGACTTTCTAATTTGTGTTCCATTTTCCTAGATATATATGTTTAACATTCGTTTGTCAACTAAATTCGTATAAACGATCTTTATACCATCAAGATTATCTTTGTAAGATTTGGCAAATATAGCATTTATATAAGACATTTCAGAAAAAATAGAAAATTGTTTTCGGTGAATTATACGAATATTAATACATCGGTTTGTGTTATGAAAATAATGTTTTATTAATGTTTGTTGCAATGCAAGCATGAGTAGTCTTATTTTTTATTTAACATGTAAACTATACTAAGGAAAATATCCATAAAAATCTAAAAACATACATTATTTCACTTATATAAAACACAAAATCTGATTTTCCATATAGAAAGTATTCCCTATAAAATGTCTTCTACGTATTGTAATCCACAAATCTTCCATGACTTTAAAAACGCATCTTCAAAACATGCTCATGCTTTTTACTAAATATATGATATAAAATCAAAACAGAGCAAAAACAACGTTTGACGACTAATCATGCCGTAAAACGTATTTATTGAATTAATCAAAAAGCAGGTTCCTTTTCAAACCAAGGAAATTACTGATATACCAAATAAATCAGTGATAAAATGTGAATTCATAAAAGCCAAAATAAAACGTGAACAACTTGAAAAGAATGGAGAAAACCAAAACAGTTGAAAATGGTAACCGTTTTAATTAAGCTAAATTCGAGACTTTATACATTTAAAAAATGTACTGTCTTGATGAAATAGGAAAGTGTTGAAAACTAAAAGTTGCTTTTCGACCTAATGAATGATATGCCCTGTAAAAAAACAAGCAATATCTTCTAGTTAGCCGATCAGATGAAACTCTAACAAACACGTTCAATCAATATTTCTTTGATAAAATTTAGAATATTCACAATGACTTGAGTACAAAAACACTGATAACAAACTATTTTTGGAAACACTACTGTTTCTTGTATGGGTAGATTTCAAGCAGTTACGAAAGACAAAATCAGCCACGTTATGAACACTCTTTAGCTTCGATAAAATAACTTTGCTGGAAAATCCAGGATGTTTTCCTTCCAATATACACACACATAGTCAATTGTTCCATTTGAATTGGATGTTTTTCAATCAGATATGAGAGCCGCTATCACCAGACCAACCCTAAAACATTCACTTCTTTTTAAAGTGATCCGAGCATATCAAAATATAGCCGCCAGGTTTATATTTTGCCTCCTCCAATCTTATCACGTAACACTTGCTTTATGTACACTACTATGGCTGCAAGTTGCCAAACGAATCGTATTCAAGCTACTTCTTGTTACAAATAAGTGGATCTAGGTCTATGACAACGCTCCGACCTACCTCAAAGAGATCATTGGAACACATTCGTCGCTCAAGCAACGGTACCAGGGCTCTTCATATCCCTAAAACAACAACAGATTGCTACGGTCAGCGAGCATATATTATTATCTGCACAACTAAGGACTGTATAGTCTCCCTTTGATTTCAACTTAGCTTATCACCTCAAGCGTATACATTTGGAAGCACTTAACGTTTTAGCTTATGTTGATATATATCTTATTGTCATAGCGAGCTGTTCCTTAGTGTTTTTGTCCGGTATATTTGCATGGTCCTATAAAATTAATTGTCCTTCAGAAAATCAACATGATCTTCGGTACTACTGGTACGCTATATGAATAAAATAACGTTTCTTTTTGCCTACGGCATTTTGATAGTGTTACTCATTTCTTACTTTGCTGTGGGTTCCGGACCATGTATATTTGTGTCCATTGGACTTCACACCCTATAATAATACTTCATGCTTTGAGGGCAATACGTTGATTGATGGACCCGAGGGCAAAGGGGAAGGACGGACCGAAGGCAAAGCCTGAGGTCCGTCTCACCCCGTGGCCGAGGATCCAGCAACCAACATACGGCCCTCAAAACATGAAGTATTACTTTTATTATATGCCTTTCTAATGATTTTATATGTTTAAGGTAAAGTAAAGTGATTTTAGTCGTGTTGAAATACCCTGTCACCCCCTGTGTTGTAAATTGAATGGTCGAGGGCCAGTTCGGCATTTTATTGCCCTGGCAGTTTTCTTAGCATTTCTTTATAAAATAACTTGCAGGTATGTAATAATAAATATGCGTGTACCTATCCAACCGCTTTCAGCACTCTCTGGAAAGGCATCTACAGTACCCGGAGTATACAGTTTCTATCTGAAAGAACCTTGTTCCTCCGTCTTTACATCTGCATTGATCTACATGGGCACTACATTGTAGCATCTTTCGTTGAAACACTTCTTTATCATTTCAATTTTACAGTGAGCAATGCTTATTCTCGGTAGGATATTGGTGCTGCTGCTACTGATTCTGCTGTTTCTGTTGTGCTTCAAATCCATTCTCATCACAGTTAAGGTCGATGACTCATACCCTAATGGCAAAGTTGCTTAGAGTTAATATAGTGGCGTACAATAAAAATATTGCAAACGTAGGTTTTCTTGCTTAATTCCTTGTGTTCTTGCTTCATGTCTACCTATTGCCCCGGAGGTTTTTCCATCGGATTTTATTTCTGCATATCTGATTGCATATCTGATTAAATCGATTTTGCAAGTAATTGATAGAACGCCATATAAAATACTGTTATGTTATGTTATGTTATGTAATTGTATTGCTGTACCTGGCATACGTGATGTATTCTAGTTACCCTTGATGACTCTTTCATGCTCTCTTGTTGCTTCCTGCATTTTCTTCATGCTGATAGCTGCTGTTTTTTATCATTCACGATGACATCTTAATGTAACAGGTTTGACACTTTTCCCACTTAAACAGGAATGTTATGGGGGTATGACGGTGGTCCTTTTATGGTTTAAATGCTATACGCCTTAGCATGCGAGACGATTCAGCTATTGTCACCGAAATAGACTTATTCAACCCTCCAACGTTTATAAAGGTTTAGATTGGTATGTCGTAAATAAACAATGGCCATATTTGGTTTATAATTCCTAACATACATAGGTTCACCTACTCCATTCGATTCCTTTATATAATGCATTGACGCCCCAGGGTCTCTTGTCTTTATACGCGTCTGTTTTGGCAGATGAAGGTAGAGGATCAGATTAAGTGATATGACATTAAACCTACTGAGCAAAATATACCAGTAATAACACAAAGCGTGTTATTTCTATATGTTCAACTTTCTTTTGGCTTGCAATATATTCGAAGATATAATCTTATAAGATAATCTTATATTCATACATTTGATTTGGCTAATACAAAGGGTAGATATTTGACAATTTATTTATTGGACAATTTATCTTTGTTCAAGTTGCTACTAAGCTGAATATTCTCCAGACAAGACAACAACCTTCAAATAAAAGGAACAACCCACGTAGTCTGTGCAGCAAGTATGAATAAAACAATGAATATACCTAATATTACCATAGGTCACATTGGGCCAATTTCTCATCTCAGGTCTGGGAGGGGTTTCGGTTGAACCAACCCGGAACCTCACCAAAACCATGTCTGAAACCTTTTGCCAAACAACACATTTTCACATCTATAGTCTGGTCTCGCTCCGGTCCGAGACTTAGTCTTTGGATCGACTCTAGACCGCTTAAATGTCAAACCATCTAGGGGGTATGTTTTACAGAGGTTTCGTCCTTTATTAATTTAGCTATTTATACATTTATCGATTTGTTTGGATTTATGATATGTGGAAATGGAATTTAAATGACTTTCGATGCATACTTATACATTTTCGCAATTGAAAATAAGACAGCTTATTTTTGATGATTTTATTATCATAAGTATAATCATTGTTAAATTTGTTTGTAACAAAGAATATACTTGGACCGTTAAATTATGAAAATTTACACCAACGATGAAAAGGGAAAGAGAGGGTTTGCAGTATAGATGGATTCAGTTTAATATAAAATTTATAGTTTGTTTATAAGAGAAATTATTCATATTACAGAAATATATATAAGAATTTATTTGCATTTTCTTATTCCTGAAGAACCAGGTTGTTAGGCATCTTCATCGAACGATTTATGAAATAAGTTGAATTCCATCGATATTGTTTCGCCATTTTTGGATATGCCGTCTGGTTCGGGTGGCAGTTTTCCCTCCGGTTGCTTTAGCCTGCTTACATAAAATCGCTAGCAGCGATTTTAGTGATTACATTCTATGGTAATCTAAACATTTTTATATTTTCCCATTTAGTTTACATTGCATTGTTTGACACTCATCGCTCCTTGGGACACTAATCGCGCGCTTTGATTTTCAAACGTTTATACAATTTACCTTTTTTGCGAAAATGTTTGGCTGTTGAGTTGTACAATGTATTTGTCCATGCCTTTGCTTTGTTGTTGTTCGAATTAATATTAGTTTTTGGTTTGCATATTTTCAATGATATCTCTATTGTCATCAATAAAAGAAATAAGAGCCCAATTATCAGCTTCAGAAAATGCAACCGCCATGATATCTTTTTGAAGAAAAAAAGTATAGACTTCTAATGGGGGTAGATAATGATAATAAGTATAAACACGACACACAAAGATGTGTTAGATTAATATTATTATGGTATTTTTTAGGCGCAACCTGTTTAAATGCATTTTTACTTGTGTTCTAGTTCGAATATAAAAAATAAAAATTGCACCACCAGATTTGAAATTTACATAATGTTACTTTGATGTGTTTTTTATCTTTTTGATATAAATCAAGGAAAACTTATTCAAAATGTACATGTTGTGTTGGCAACCTTTATACGATGAGGTTTTTAGCATTGTATATGGAAATCGATGTTTGGAAGAATATCATACAGGACAAACAATGCCGCGTATGTATAATCTTACTTGTGGGTCACATAAAAGTCAAACATATAATGAGGTTGTCTGTTCCTCAAATTTGTTTATCAATAGTAGGCCTACATACAAATATGAGCATATACAAATAATATAAACTGAAGCGGACCCGTTTACTGATACGATCTCGATTTTCACAGCTTGTCAATTTTTAAAAGTTGACATGCAGATTTAATAAAACATAAATGAAGAGCTTTTCTAACTGGATTGTTGTTCATTTCATATGCGCAAACGTTTCTAAACCGGGATCCAAAAGTTTAATTGGTCAAATTCGATGCTGTTCAACTTACATGCCAAACATATCTGCAGAAACTAGGGCGGAGGGGATTATCCCTAAAGATATGATAACATACATCTTAAGATAAATTTACTAAAATTGCTTTCTATATATCATGATGTCATTATGAAAATTATGTTCATACATATGTTCAAAATGTTAGGTTCCGATTTGTTCTTATACGTTTTTAGTTAGTCAGATTTTAGCTTTAATGCTAGCATAGTAGTAAAGAATTATTAATAAAATATATTCCTCCCCTTGTTTGTCCTAATTACCAAACACCTTTAATAAAACAGTCGTCTGGTAAACCTCTGTGAGACCTAGTTTCGCGAACCCATGTCTAGACTAAAGATGAGGGACATGATCAAAACCATGTTCGAAACCAGGTCTCGCGAAACCTAGTTTCGGTGAGGTCTGAGGTTTGCGAAACTAGCTAGGTTTGGGACCAGTCCGGTTACCTAAGATGAGAAATTGGCCCATTGTGTTTCAGATAAAACAAAGACCCTGAGGAAAAGAGGTCCAAAGCTGTCCATCCCACAGTTCCTTCTTTCCTGCCTCAACGACAAGAAATACAATCCCTCCATTATTCGTTGGGAGAACAGCTCAAAAGGCATTTTCAAGATCGTTGAGGGCAAACAGCTTTCGCAGTTGTGGAGGTCCAGTCGAAATAAGTCATCGCCACTCAAGTATGAATTCTTCGCTCGGGCTATGAGGCGAGTTTATCATAATTTTATGCATGTTTGATTTTGGATTATATAGAACTTGATACATACATGTAAAGATATATCTATTGCGTGTATAATGTGCATACAATCTTATTTGTACGATAACTACTCATTCCATGTTCATTAAGCATTAATTAATTACAGTATTATTTGATTCCGAATGTTTATGTTATTTTTTTCATCATAAGCATTTTACTATAACGTGGCACGGCAAAAAAAAACACGAATAAATTGCATCTTAAAAAGAAATCATATAGTCTACAAAAAAAAGGATTATTTTATTATAAATATATGCAGATTAAAAAGTTGCAAAACATATATTTTTTGGTGTAGTTCAAATACTGCCAATGGGTACAAGCTCTAAATTTCAACCGGAAGTGCCTCTGGACTTAACATTCCAATTTTGTTTAAAGTTTTTGATATAAAATCGCTGTTCCTCCCCTCACATGTTATATCTCGCATGTTTTGATTATTTGAGGGTGGGAGTTGTCAAGATATGTGTATTCTCGAATCTTCTATATTTTCTACATGCATATAATAACGTTCATTGTTGTTTATTTGTACTAAGTGGACCGTGTACGTGATTATTACTGATATGTTTATTTGTACGTGACTGATATGACTGTGTACGTGCTATGTAGCATGTTCAATGTTCTAGAATGTGTGTGAAATGGTATAAATAGGAGTCGAGATTCTGTGCTCGTCAGATGCGGATTGATGATAATAAGAAGTAAGGAAATAATATCGGAAATAATAAAGCAAGTTGAATAGAGCGGCGTTTTATTCGGACTCACAAACAAGAAGTTGTACCACGGGGGCAGTTCCACAACACCGAGGGGCAGTATTGGGCAAAACTACTCAGCTGTTTCTTGACATTTGGGGGCTCGTCCGGGATAGCTCTCTGGTGGTTTCGGAGAACGAATATCGCAAGACGCGAGTGAAGACTATTCATCGCTGCTGGGTGTTATTTCTGGTAGAGGGTGCAACAACCGTGTCATCATGAGTGCTCCATACGAGAGATGGCTGTCGCTAGGCA
>LQRL01065947.1:17548-34384 GCA_001703475.1 Hydroides elegans | reverse complement strand
AAGACTATTGTGATTTGTTGTATCTAATCGTTTCTTTTTTGGTATGCATGTATTTCCAAGTCAATTAAATTAACGGCCAACATGTTTATTATCACATTGTTTTATGATAAGATTTAAAACTATGATTTGAATCACTTTATAGTCTTCCCTCCATTTTAAAAATCAGTATGCGTCACTAAAAAGATTTTATTGAGGGATTTATTTATAGGAAATCGCATTGAAATGTCCGCAAATATATTGGATGTCATACAAACAACTCAATTAATTCTGACACATTTCTCAATTATTGGCCACCGATATACTAAACACAGCGCGGGACCCAGTAATATTTTTCTAAAAAGCTTAGAAATCCTTGAAAAACTCGTTTTTTGAATATAACTTTTTTATCATTATTCCAAAAATATTTACATTTAAGGAAAGGCCCGCCTTTTTTCTTACAAATTTGCAACAGTAAAAATTATTAAGATTGCATAACCAGGAGCTGAGATATAATCCCTTAAAGTATACCAAATGGGGTGCATTCTACTTTAATTTATAGTTTGCGTACGTTAAAAAAAGTGCGAAATTTCATGACATATTATGGGGCAATATCAAATACGCTTTTCAATTATCGTATCATTAAAAATAGTATTTGCACATGGTAAGATTTTAAAAGTGGTTCATGAAATGTGTTTTTTCATTAACACTAAATCAAACTTGTCGTTTTAATCAAAGGTAAACAAGTAAAGGAATCGCGAAAAACATAATTTGCAATATAAGAAAATGTTGCCATCCAAGACAAAAAAATATATTCCATAACTTAAATGTTCACCAAATTCAAATAATCGCTTGATAAGGACTGTTATAGTGTTAACACCATCGATATGATTATTGAAACATACATATCTGCTGTAAAATAAATTTAAGTTAAATGTCTGAAATATTACCATTAACTCGGTCAGGGTCTCGAACATATTTTGCTAGATGACAAGCATCATCATGGACTACTTTTTTTTTTGCCAATACTCGTTATCGTTCGACTTTGTCATCTATGTTTCATTTAAGTGGCAAAAACAAATGATCTTATCATTATTACATTTTGTTTTACTTCTCATCCGTTTATAACTTTTGAGAATTAATAACAATAATATCATGTTTGCTCAAAGAGACCCGCCTCATTGCAATCAAAACTGTGCGCAAAAAGCGTATTTTGGAAATAGTATTTCAGCGATAAGTATCAAATATGTCCGTTTTCAAATTGGATATAGTGACATTAAATAGGTATTCAAACTTTGCAGAAAAAAAAATGAAGATTTATTTAGAACAAGCATTAATTCAAATAATACGTTTAATTTTACTTCTTGTACGTTATTTTTTGTTGTTGTTGCTTTTTTCGCCTGTTCATGTTCAATAGCAATGTTGGCACCATCAATGAGCAGATACTGAGGATACTCTAAGCTGCTGAAAAATAGGCAAAACCAACTGCCGTGACACAAGAGCACCCCACGAGCTGTTCCTCACAAAAGGTGTTCCCTACCAAATGTCTGCTAGTTTTTTTTTAGAGGAATTATGTATCGAGCTTGGAGATTTGAACAGTTTAAGGAACACTTTTTTGATAATTTCCTAATTTTCGTAATAAGTACTGTATATTATTATTTCGAAAGTGATTAAACTTGTTTGAAATTGTATAATTAACTGTTATTTACCATATATGTCAGGTAATTTAATTATATTCAATATTCTAATTTGTACATAAGGTGTTCCTTTTACATTACAAGCTGGCTAGAAAAGGAAACACAGACCAGCTGGCTTGGATAGAGTGAAGACCTTTTTGGGAATATGTTATGTTCAAAAGACGTTATTATGTTGTTGTTTGTAATTGTAATGCTGTTTTAAGGTGATTTAACAAATATTTGAAAAATGCCCTTCGTTAGAATGATTTTTTTTTTAAAAATAAGAATAAGTACAAGTAATGAAAACAACATCTTTATAACTATTACTCTAATAAAGCTTATTAAAATGCCTTTATAAAAAATGTCATGAATTGACCAAAGTGAAAGTGGCAAATCGTCCAGAGAAGAGTCGCGAATTGTCCAGAGCAAAGTCGCGAATTGTCCAAAATGAAAGTCGCGAATCGACTAAAAAGTCGCGAATCGTCCTTGGTCCGAATGTGTCAAGTCACGAATTGTCCACACACCTATTAAACATTTTAATATTTGCAGAAAAGCGAAAACAGACCAGCTGGCTTGGAAAAGTGAACACCTTTTTGGGAAATTGCTATCTTCAAAAACCGTATATATGTTGTTGTTTGTAATTGTAATGTTGTTCTTAGGTTAATTAACCATTATTATGAAAAATGTGTCGTAGGGTGCCCTTCGTGAGAACGTCAAAAATGCCATCGCAAATGGAAAGACATAACGAGTTTCCACAAATTACATGATGCGGAAAAAAAACTTTCTACAGAAAAGCTTACGGCAAAAGCAATTTCCGCCCATTAAGTTTCAAAATTTGAATCATCTCTCTCTCTGCAAGGGTCGTACATAGTGCATCGCATTTGGACATGCCGTTGACACGTCGACGTACTTTGGGCCAATTTGAATATTTACAAGACGTCGTTTGACATTCCGGCGTCAGAAGAACGTACGTCCGACTCGTTTCCACCAAAAACATTCCTAAAAATTGAACCATAAATCGTATTTATAAAGCTAATCGACGAGTGAATTTAATAGAAATATACATTGTACACATACATGGTGAAAATTGATAAAATAAAAAAGTTAAATCTTTAGCCTATTTAAACAACTCCCCAAGGTTAGACACGTTTAGTGTGGAACTTGGGTACCTTGCACATTTCGGAAACTTAATGGACGAACAGGTTTTGGTTGAAAATGTCCTGTTTCATATTATCATTTTGGAAACTTTTGGGTGGAAACTTTATGGGTGGATACCTTAAATTTATATTATTCGATCGGTGTATCAGACATCATTTAAAAGTGATCCGTTTATCAAATCAAACTTGTATTTTTTAACGTAAAGCATTAGGTATATTCGTGAAGGGAGTTTTCTTCAAAAGTGGATGTAAATGACGTAAGTTTGTTTTCCGCCTCTTTATGCTCAATAGCAAAATTAACACAATGAATGAGCACACTGAAGATCAACTAAATGGCCGAACAATGGTCAAAAATAAACTGCCGTGATTAAGATTCAAATGTAATCCGAACCACAGATAGAAAACGATGTGTTAAATACGAAATCGGACCAAAAAGTATCATAAAACGATTTTCGCGCAAATGAGACACAAGTTTCCGTCAAAACAGTTTCCAAAATGATATAATACAATTATAACATTTACCATTTAAATCATGTAATAGTTCAATCACCAATACTGCTTTTCAAATAAGTGTAAGTGTCTTGTGCAGCAGAAAATCGTTTTTATATCCGGCAACATGTCTATTTATACCTGTAATTTAATAAGACCAATGCTTATAATCTAGAACATGTACGAGATCATAATAGAAAAGGTTGATCCGCGCGCATATCGAGGAGAAATATGCAATGTTGTTCATACTCATAGTGCAAAATAAATGAAATATTAAAGTTCTAAGTTTAACCAATTTATAGCATCTCCAGTGTTTCAAGGCAGAAATTGTTTGTGTCCTGTGGCGATTTCGAAAACCTACTTTTTGGGTGGAAACTATTTGCCACATGCTGATATTTTGGTAGCCTTATGGGAGGATATCATTCTTTTTTATATATGGGTATAAGATATCATTTAAATTGTTCTGGATGCGTATAGTTAATCAAATAGGCATTTTAAATATTAAGTGTACATGCTAAACATATTGCTACAGCTATCTATAAAAATATACAAGTTAGATAAAATGTGTGTATTTTTTGCATTAATCCGGTTTAAACAGTTTCCTTCAAAACAGTATCCAACCATAAATTGTCTAACATGTACCAAACGTTTCAAGGCAAAAGTGTCCTGCCAAAAAGTTTTCCATCCATAATTTCCCAGAATATGAGCTCAGATAATTTCTGGTTATTACACGGTAATACGATTTTGGCAAGACACTGGAGTAAACCTAAGATAATATTTTGCACATTAGGCAATTCTCATGTCTGGAAACTGTATGGCCAGAAACCTTATGCCTGGAATATTTTGGTCGTTTACCGTTTGCGTTTTACATCGACTATGACAGGTTTAAATGTTGTTTTACTTTGTTATATTCATGGACACATATATTTACTATAATTTTGGAAACACAATATATATGTATACGGATTATTTTAGCAAAACCATACTATGAAGAGCACCAGTAGTCCAGAAAAGAGACTTCAACATCATTTGGTCTTACACATAACGATGTCTGCGTCAAATGGTCATGTATACAGTGTGCGCCAAAGAGTCACAATAAAAGGTTTTCAAAAAAAATATCGTTTCATATTCATTTATCCACACAAACAAGCTTACAAAAAGCAAAGTATATTGACATATATATCCAGATTGGTTGGCCTTAAAAAGGGCCGTTGTTTTCTAGGCACAGACGGTCGTCAGGAGAGATAATGCAGTTCAAACCACTACCATTAGGAGCACTTTGGCAAGGCTGAGGGCGTCGTCACACTGCTCGCAATTGAACAAGTACATCCGATTTTTTCCGTTGCAGACCGCGCAGCGTGCGTTGAAGTCGTTGGCGTCCTAGGTGGCAGCAGTTTGGGCGATGACACACTTTGTGCAGCCTCGGTGGTGGAAGCGAGAGCTTATACCCCGGTCCGCCACAAGCATTGTAGCGCATCTGAAGCACGGCGCATTTGTTTGACCTCAAAAAATAAGTTGGCTACCATGGCGTTAGTTCACGCACCTCAGGACCAGATGGGCCCTGATCCAGCATAGTATGGAGGGAAAATCCCCTCCTCAAGTAACCAGCGTGAATGGAGTACTTTTTTGCATGCAGTTCGAGGAAATTTAGCCAAAACCCGATTCCAGATCTCGCACCTTCATGATAAGCTTTTCCTTCGCATCGTGTGATATCTTCAGATCTTGACCTTCTTAACTTGGGCTTCCTAACTTGCTCTTCCCTTGATATCATTGATTTGACTGATATGTCTAATATTACTCTATGAACATGCCGCTTTTTTCGAAAATGTTTAAATTGCAATATGGCATATACAGTCATCAACGGGGCTATTGACAAAACCTACTTTGCTATCAAGCATGATTTTGTAAAGCATATTTCTGCTTCATAGATACAAGGTATGGTGATGTGCTAATTTTTGAAGAAATAGATAAACATTTACATATTTTAACACATTAACCTGGTATATATATAAGCTATTACAAATAAACATTTAGCTATTGTACCGATCCAAATTATTCAGTTGGTATTTAGAATGGTATTTTAGGCTACGAGGCAGGACAACCATACTTTTCAATAGAATCAGTTGTTTTGCTTTTATGTTTATATCTGACTTATTCCAATGAAAATGATATAACAAGATATTCTTCATTGTCAATTATTTACCAATTCAATATGACAAAAAAATGTTTTGAGCACGCTATACATATGCACCAACTTTGAAGTATATTAGTTGTATGTATAAGTATATGCTATGACGTTATCTATAGATGCTTGATTAATTCTTAGGAGCTTAGATGTTTACAATGTAAATACTTTACAATTAAATGGTCATGCTCAAAACACACTGTATCTAGTTCATTTCAAATACACTGTTTAGTGTCATTTTTGCCAGCCTGTCTGACTCTCTGTCAATTAGCATCCATAAAACTCCCATCTGACTTGCTTATAATCTTCCCACTCCACAGGCACCAGCCGCATTAGCCTTGCTTCCACAAAGGCAGGAAAGACATTTACAACTTCATCATATAGATGTGACGGATCGTTGCCATTGAAAGTTATTTCCATGGTTACTAGGTCAGCAGGGCTGTTGCTACGGCTGTATTCGAGATTGTATCTCATAACACGTCCGATCGTGCCGATGCTATGTAATAACATAACTTGATCAAACTCCACCTAAACAATAAAACTTATTCCTTCTGACACTTTCATGTGTTGCGTACATGATCATTGAATAACCATTGCATCGTAACATTACCGAACACAAATATAGCATGAAATTGAATAAACCGTTTTATACGATGCATTTATCATGACAACAAATCAGAATAACAAACGCATTACCTGCAGCCATTCATAACCGGTGTCTTCGGAAATAACCCACCAATCGCCTTGCGAATTACTAGGCCAGATTCTGCTTGTACGTAAGTGAAGTAATAGGACGAAGCCGTTATTGCAGAATCCGATACATTGTGCACGGCACCGGAGATAAGTGGTTGAAATCCTCCAACGCAGATCAGTTCTATTTGGAATGGTTTGTTTTCGGCTTAATATTTGTTTTTTTTTATGATATAATGCATATCAGGAAAACATAATTATTTGAGTGATAAAAGAAGAAGGCTCAACTTATATAATTCAAAACATTCCTACTATAGTATGAATGAATTCAATTCATGATTATTGAATGACTATTTATAGTTAATAACTTTCAATGAATCTCAATTCATCACTATTTCCATTTTGTTAATGCGGTAAAGTTGTATTTTTAGGGAGGATCTAATATTGTTCTTTAAATGAATTACGAATTTTCATTAAATCGTGCATAAAGGTGTTTTACTCAATATGTACTCAAATTTAAACAAATGTTATAAATACACTTATATTAAAAATAAGTGCAATACATTTATATTGTTGCAATGGTTTTATTTCGGATTCAAATAAAGCTTACCTATGTATATATTCGGCTGATCTTCTACTGCAGTCTCACTCTTTTCCGCAAGTGCATAGCAACGTCCGGCTTAAAAGTTGGCTCCGACACATTCTTGGTTACTATAGCAATCGAGTGCACATTGAACTGCTGACGTGGCTTCATTCATGGATGTTAATGCACCTTAATAGCGGATGGCGCGATGCATATAAAACGTGCGCATGTTCAATTCTTAAGCGACACAATACGAAACGAATAAAAAGTAACATTTGAGAAAGTGTGCCATTTCAAGTCTGGCGTTCGTTCTTTAAAACTAAGAAAAGTTTTGTATAAAACACAATTTCGAGTTTATTTTGTAACAATTACTTTAAAAGTCATCCACAATATGATCGATGCTACTGTGAAGAAAAGACTATGTGTTACGTCCATAAAATCACACTTTATGAGAAAATGTGATATTTTAATGCATGTTCATTTAAGCATTTGGTTAGTCATTACATTGTATTGACATATGAACAAATAAAACCGAAACCATTTTGTCGGAAATAATTGCAACACATCCGGTCAAATGCAAACATTCTGACGTCAATCATTGTTTACATTGACCCAGGTAAATAATTCAAAATCAATATGATGGTTGCATGAAAAATGCATGCGTATCGCTGATCTAAGCCTATACTAATATATTTAGTTGAGCAAATGTTTGATACATAGTTTAAATATATAGTCGAACCAACAATATTCTTGTACGGACTTGGCAATAATGTGTACAGTTACTGAATAGTTTTTATATCATTTTATAGAAAATAAAGATTTTTATAATATTAACAGGTAAATATGAGAGGATGGGACGCCAATGTATCAGATATTCTATTAAATGACATGGGTATCAATATAATGCTGTAATACAACACCAGGGCCAAACAGATGGCTCCCATGTATACCCATATGAAATCGAAATCGATAATGTCTGGCTCTTTATGCCATTGAGTTATTTACATATATGGTGTATTTAATGTGCTTCCGTTGCTACACATCAAACAAACACAAACTCTATTGCGTTGTTGATCGGCATTATAGACCATAGATTTATATTTTTTTCGAAAGTTTACCCTATTCTTCAAGAGTATTCGACATCATCCGCGAGAAATCCGCCTCTCATAAATTTTCAAAAACTGACAGCATATGTCAAACATTTTTCGGCTAAAATGAGTACAGTCATTTACTTTCCAGAAATAAACATTAAACTAAATACATTTTCTTTAGAAAAGGTCATTCTAGGGCCAAGTCTAAGTGTTAATACCTTGTATGTATATTATTTGGTTCATGTCCTTTATTTATGTAAGTTAACCATCGAAATCGTTTTTGTCGGACTTGGCTTACTTGGATTGTTTTTGCTTTAGTTTTGTGCTGGAAAAAGTTTGATCTGTAGTCATGAGAACTCTTATCAACATTTCAGTTGCGCGTCCTAGAACGATTAAAACAGTTCAGACTACGACGCACTCCGACTCAATGTATAGGTACTCTATAATACGGACGATTTTGGGGTCTATACAGATTTCGATCATCATTTTCAACAGGGCCTTCATCCATACCATAACAAAGGCAGCTGAAATCTACGAAAGTAAAGTGTAGTGGGACGCGATGTTTTTGGGCTCTCTCGCTAACATTTCTTACTATGAATTTGGCTCAACCATGCCTCATCTGGCTCTGAAACCGAATTTGCTCTCACCAGTGTTTTTCATTTCATTCCATTTAGCAGGATTCTGCTAAATACATTTCCTTGGAAAAAAAGGTGCGAGATTGCTCTGTAATATCCCGGATTAGGTTTATCGCCCCTCTTATGTATAGGGGTGACTAAAAGGTACCCAATCATTTGGAGTCTTTTCATGCATCTAGATTCAATTTTTTATTTAGAATTTTTGTAATGGGCTTCCCATCCGTTTTGAACACCTCTGCTGTGATACTTTCGATGCCAGGAGCCTTCCGGTTCTTCATTTTATTGACAGCCTGAATGGTTTTCTCTTAGGAAATGGGCGGTAGGTCGTTCTGCTCTTTCTTTCGGATTGGTATTTCGTCAATTGCGTTGGGCCGGTGGGAAAACGCGGTATTGAGGTGAGCTCTAAAGTTTGCAACCCAGCATCTCAGGACCTTCATTTTGTTTGTGTGGGTGTTTCCGTGCTTGTGCTTAACGGTTTTCTCCGATTTTCCTCGAGTTCTTTAACTGTTCGGAAGAGGGTGTGGCTGTTGGTATGTTTATCGTCTAGCTCTAGCAGTTGGGTTTGGCATATTCTAGTGAATTTTGCTTTCGGACTTTAACCGCCGCTTTTACTTCTTTATTTGCTGATTTGTAAAGTTTTTTTTCGCTCTGCTGAGAGGATATGATTTCATTTCAGTCTTGGCCCGACGTCTTTGTTCTCAGGCCTCTCCTATACTCCATGGCTGGCCCTCTACATCCCTTCTTTATTTAAAACCGACCACATTTCTGTAGAAATGCCTCTTTGAAGTCGTCATGCATGATTTCTACATTTTCGGGAACCAGGACGAGCCGTGGAGCGAACGCAACTCCTAGCCTCACTTCGAATTCGTTTACTAGGTCATTCCTTCCCGTGAGTTGTTCCACGTCCCATCGTATTGGCACTGCTTTTGTTGGTCTAGGCATTTTGAATTGAATGTGATGGCGGGCCAGTACGATAAAAAATGGTCAGATCGTTTATCAGCTGAATGGTGTGCCCTGATGGTTGTTACCATGTGTCTTGATTTATTTTGGATGATGATGTACTCTCTTTGATTCATAGTTTTGCTATTGGGTGATATCCACGTTACACGTCTTTTCTGTAGGTGTTGCTGATAGCAAGGTTGATTATCGCAAAGAACTGTAGCATATACATTCCCCTATCTTTTCCATTTTCCATGATAACTGAAGTTTATGGTACGGCTGCGTAATCGAAATATTACACAACCATTCATAATATTTATCAATATTAGATTAAGATAGTTATAAAAAATAGTTCAAGTATAAGTTAGTAAGATTGAATACTGAGTATACAATTTTAATCAACTTATGATTAGTTTTTTTCTCAACCTAAGGTCCACTTAGATACTGATAAGGTGCATATGTTTTTTGTTATATTTGTATCAATATGATAATGCCAATATATTTTTTTAATTATGGCTATTTCGAGTATATCAATTGTACTGGGATGAGTTGCTTCTGTGAGACAAAATATTGTAGAGACTGGTTTCAAATAAGTGATGTTTACTAACTGAATATTAATTGTTTCTTCTTCATGTGAATTACACTGAATATATTTACCGAGAGACAGATGACTCAAACAGAAAACAGAACAGCTCAGATACTGGCTTAGAGAACATGCATTTATCTAAATGAAACGCTTTGACGACGATTAATAAAAGGACACATGCAATAAATCAAATATATTTAGTGGAAGCCGATAGCATTAATGTATGTAATCAATTGTTAGAATTGACGATGCTTTAGCAAATCCGACTTCCATGCAAGAAAAGTAAACTATTGAAAAAAGTAATAGTAATAATTTAAATAAATGAGAACAAATTTTCTAGTTTAATTATCATTTCCGACAATTAAAGAAATTTAGAAATGATAAAAAAAGATGAAAGATGTACCAATGTATATTTCCTTTGGAAGGCACAACATATGTCGATTTACTTAACGAATTTGACGAAATAGTATTACGTGTTGAGAACAAACAGTTTAAGATGACATAGTAACATAGTATCAACCTATTTATGGCCGATAGTTTCATACCATGATACAACAATTGAACCTGTTATCCTAACCCTAACTAATTCAATAAAATAATATCAAGCGCAAATAAGGCATTATTCGGTTGTAATTGTATTTAATTTATATTATTTATTACATTGATCACATGCAATAGCAGTTGATAAATAATATGCAGTCACAAGCATACAACAATGCATATACGTAACCTGAACCCGGTTGGAAGATAAAAGCGGGTTTACAATAACTGCCGACATTATTCAAAGCGGTTATAACATAGTTAATGCACAGGTGTATATTTTTATTATGAAACATTACACACAATGTGTTGACGCACTAAAGAACAAGGAAATGAAAATTCACGTGTATTGTTATATGCAGTTTGTGTCTAGAGATAAGACTTATTTGATATATTCTGTTTCTCAGGCAATAAAAACACTGACTTTTTTCTTCAAATATTTAATATAAAGCAATTTATACTATTATCTAATATTCACTATGTGTACATCTTGGATATGTTGGATACTCATCATAATCAGGGTTTGCGATGGTAAGGTTGAAACATAAATGGAATAATTCATTTGATAAATAATAAAAAAAGAACATATACCTCCAATATAAAAACCAACATATTCAACCCATTGAATAAACAAACCGACTGGTACGACTTTCGGGTTGGACTATGTACACAGCATATTTATAAATACAACCTATTAACTAAATGAGTGTGTGGTGATTAATATTACTGTTTATCATTGTTCAGGTTTTTATGTTTAAAACGTCCATTCAATAAGATGTTCGTAGTAATGAATTATGCAACTGGTATGCAATTTTATAATCAATATTATGACGATATTTATTCATACACGAGCAATGATACAACGATAGTGGATCGTATCGGGATAACATATTGTATCGTAATATAATGCCACACATGTCAAAACTATATAATTAACATTCATAGATTAAATTTAATTATTCAAATAGAAGTTTGTGTTTATTCATGTATACTTGAATGCATGTTTGTAGTTGATATTCCATAGGGATAAACTATAATTCCTTACGTGCATTTTAACTTTTTTCATGTATAAACACTGTTAGATGTTGTTGTCTTTACTTGTATCTTATTACATAAATTCCTTTGCCATGCCCATTTAAATATGGCGTACCAGATTTCATGCATCAAACATTTCAGGAAATTGGCATACACGGCATGGTTACGAATATTTCATATCAAATGGTCAACGCGTTGCTTATGATTATGCTGAATTAGCTTGCTTCAACTTCGATGCCGACCTAGCCAGCATTACTGCACTGGATGAGCACACTTTCCTTAAAGACCTGTTGAACAGGTAAATTACTGGGAAAAAAATGATTACATAACAAGATGTTTATTTTTTCAACATGATAACTGTATATGATATGTGTAATATTAAAGTTTATGTTATGTTGACGATGATTCAAACAATATTTGTACATTTATATGTATGTATCCATATATTAGCAATGATGACTACTGGATAGGACTGTGGATAGAGACTGATATGATATGCAATGAATGTAGTCGGGCACCGGTATCTTCACAATGCGAAGAATGTCGCGCAAAATGGACGTGGAGAGACGCACAACCTATGAATGTTGAACTAGCAAATAACATATGGTTTAACAATGAACCAACCGGTGAAGACAACTGTGGTCGGATGAGGGGTGATGGAAAATGGCTCGATCGCTTTTGCGTAACAGGATATGAATATATATGTAAACGAGGTTAGGTTTTAATATTTGTTATCATATTATATAAACAATTTGTGCATTAGCACACTTGTTAGATAAATGAATAAGATGGTTTAGGGTTTAACATTCATTTTGTTTAAATGACATTTTTCAATAGAATATGTCGAATAAACCAACAAAAATATGCTATTGACCAATGATGTTTACTTATAAATATCAACGGTGTGCTGCAGGAGCTGATATAGATCACATCATAATTGTGCTTTCAAAGTTCAGCGGACAGTTAAAAACCGTAACGTATTGAAATTCACATATGTTTAAAATATTCAATTAGAAAATTATCAAATAATCAATTTTGTCACAGAAATCAATGAATGTGAAAGCAATCCGTGCATATATGGAAGTTGCATTGACCGGATTGCTCGATTTGAGTGTGAATGCGACATAGGCTACAGCGGAGTTCGGTGTGAATGGGGTGAACACAATATGGCAATTTATTTAGCATTGGTTTCGTTGAGTCTTCATTAATAATAAAACATCAAAACACCTCATAAGACAATGATTAACACCATTGCATATGTTTTAATTGTGCCTAGCTTATATTCTATGCAAAATGCTGTGCATCCTTAGTTCTTATATATGCTATATCGATTCTTGAACATAATCTTGTATATCTTAAGTCTATATAGATGATATAAATATTATTGTTGAATATATGTTTGTATATATATTGTATATTCTAAAATAATATCATGTGTATCAGAAATCAACGAGTGTGAGAGCAACCCATGCTATCGAGGAGTATGTGAAAACAATATTAACAATTATATGTGTGACTGCACTGGTACAGGACATTACGGGATAAATTGCCATATTGGTATGTTTATATGATTAATCGTAATTTGTACGCCAGAGATATTTCATATGTTTCATCGTAAGATGGTTAATAGTACTTTGTGTGCCAGATATATTTCATATGTTTTATTTATCTAATCAAATTATATTTATGTTAAGTTTTGCATATGATGATCTTGTTAACAGAAATCGACTTTTGCGAAAATATCATATGTAGAAATGGTGGCAGATGTGAGAATGGTATCGACGGATATCAGTGCATATGTGATGATACCGGTTACACAGGCCCTTTTTGTGAAAACGGTTCGGTATCAAAGTCATGATAAATCATATATATACTATCAAGCATTCTTTGTGAACGAATTGATTAAGCTATATAGCTTTTGCTATCGGGTTACGTCAGTGAAATGGTAAAAGTTGTTTTCGCATATCATTTATAAAACCATTGTTAATTCTAATTATGAACAGTAAAACTACTACGAAATCTAGTGTACCAACGATATAATTGTGTTTGCATCAACCCTAGAACAAAATCAAAAGTATATACATGCTCTTTAAAATAAACGCATTGAGTTCTATAAATTCATTATATATGTTTACAAATAATATTTCATTGTAGAAATAAACGAGTGCTTAAGTAGCCCATGTTCGCATGGAAACTGCAATGATTGGGTCAATGTCTATGTTTGTGACTGCGATGGAACTGGGTACACTGGCAACCTGTGTCAACATGGTAACTGCAATCATATGAATATACACTTTTTTTCAATTCCTAAGTATATTGGGTATTAACTATGTGTTTAACGCTAATAAGTTATCACTAGTATATAATATATACATATATAGAATGCTTTGAAAATGCCGATATTCCGAAAATATTGCAATCAAACATTCACCAATCAAAATTACTCATATATATATAAATTTCAAAATACAGTGTAACTGAAATAATATTCCATATGTTTCAATGAATAAATGCATTGATGAAAGAATTATAAAAAATGAATGGTGTTTATTTAAACGGTTATAAATACGATCAAATACCAACCTGGATAACATAATGTCTAAAATTGACCTAGATTTTTGTAACTATTTTGGGAACATATTGTATTAGAATATATGTAAACCAAAACAACTTAAAATACAAATCATTATACCTGTACTTTTAGAGGTTGATGAATGCTTAAGCAGTCCCTGCGGAAATGGAACATGCATCAACGAAATAAACGCGTTCCGGTGTAATTGTACAGGAACTGGGTTTTCCGGTGACACGTGCAATTCAGGTAAATGTTTTAAAATGATTGATTAAATGAGTTTAAGTTATCTTTACAATCATTGCGTGTACCCCAGAATAGTCTTTTACAAATAAATGCATGATTATAATAATCAATTGTGTTTGCTTTATAGATCCAAACGAGATCAAGGAAAGTAAACGGACTCAGTCAAATAGTAATAGTAAGTATTTACATATGACTTTAGATACGTGTATTGATCGTCAATTAACACCCTTGAAACGACCTACTTGGCTCAAACTGTGTGTGTTATATATTAACGTGTGAATGTATACATATATCATAAGATGTAACTTTAAAACCAATAAAAACTCAGTTCCCTTTTTAAACAGAAAGTGTCAAATAATTATTCTAAGCATACTTAGAATACTTAAGACGTACTACCTCCCTACCAATGTATTGAAGTTTAAATTGTATACAGGAGAATCTGGTACATTGATTGCCGTTTGGTGCATCGCTGCTTTACTTGCTATTATGGTGATAGCTGTAATAGCACTATTCCTGATCAAACGGTATATTTTGTTCTATTTCTTATTTACAGAATATGTATAGTATATTTACTGGCTAAGTATAGTATATTTACTGGCTCAAGTAATAACATAGAACGCTAAAGGCCCTTTTTTTAAACAAGTAATAACATAGAACGCTAAAGGCCCTATTTCAAGCAATTGATATGTTTAAGGAACATTTTGATATATTTTAGGCTCATTTTGCATTTATATTCTATATATGATAATCATATCAATATCGATATATGTGCTTTTATAAATTCTAAGTATGCGTTTAGATTTAGGAAAACCATCAACAAAACAACACAGGATACAAAACCATATGAGATGCCCAGTCAACCTGAAAATGCATATGCAGATATAGAGCTTCGTGATGAGATTGACACTGAACAACACGGCACAGAGAGTGATACAGCAAATAAAAATAGAGAATCGTCTGTAAATGACAGGAAAGCAACGGACACAGGATATGAGATACTGCATATCTATCAAAACGAAGTTGTGTAATTGAAATTGTCAATATGAAATTTACCTAAATATTGAAAATTAAATATAAACAATTGTTTGCTCTGATTTCCAAGTTTAATATGTCACGAGGCACGCATCTGTTTAAACTTGTACTTAATTGACATAGCATTTGAGCTTAACCGATTTTGCATTTTTCGTAAAACAGGACTTAAGTATTGTCACTGAAAATATGTTCTCAGTATATCATTTTGGTACAAGTTTACCTTTTATTTTAGGTATTTATGTTAGCAAAATAAGAGTTTTACCAACATGTTTAAAGAACAAGATTTAGATGGTGCATATGATATGATATTATGTTTATTGCATCAGTTCAACATAAGAATACGGTTATAAGATCAATAAGAATAGAGTAAGAGGCATATTTAAACGATTATATATACTTGTTGAATCAACAGTAAAACTTCATTTTTAATTGTATAGTATACAAGCATGTCTAAGATGACTAAGATGCTTTACTAATCAAAGTAACCCACTCTATGATATACGCTTAATCAACTTAAACAGTTAATTCAAATCACAAGCGTAATTGAGAGCTAATATTCAAGTACTCTAAACACGTGTGGATGATATGATGTCACCCTTCTTTTATCAAAATGGTTAACGTTTAATATTACTGCATTCCATTTCCATGAAAAAGGATTAAAATTACTGCATTCTACATGCAGCAACATCTAATGTTTTATTTTTGTTACACTCATGTTTCGTATTAAAGTTGTAATTAGCACGTGACTATATGTAACATAAATGTAAACAGGTGGAAGTCTGCGGATAATTTCAAAGTTTATAATTGTATTCGTGGTTTGTTTATACATGTATTGTACTATTATTATTGAATATAATTATATTATATTCATATATTTCTTTTAACTACGTAGCAACTATATGGAAGCATTTTAAACAATGTGATTTTTCGATTAACAACAATTAGCTATGACGTCATAAAGCCAACAATGCTTATAAGATTAATTACGTCACAATGACTGTCAACAACATATACCGTTTTTATAGTACTTCAAGCAAACGAATCTGTTTTAAATTAATCATCCTCTGATGAAGGGCGCTTAGCTCGAAACATATTAGGAAAAGATTCATGAAAATGAAATTAAAAGCACAACCAAAAACAATTTTTACTGTGTTAAACCAGCTTTTTAACCGTTTATTATATTATTAATCTATGGGCTGGTAGCATCCTTAACGCAAGTGATCCACGGTTACTCTTAAGAGACTGCGAAAACCACAAAAAACTCCAGCCTGGTTAAAACACCTTTGCATTATTTATAATAAATCACTCTTAACGGGTGTTGCATCTCGACACAATGAAGATCCCAGGCAGTGCCTTAAACGAGTTCACACCGAACCATTCGGCAACCAGAAAAATGGATAACAAAAC